>JAVDBV010059808.1:0-29983 GCA_032619315.1 Piper longum
CGGGCACTTGTCCGGTTGTGTGCGAAGGGGGTGTCCAATAGGGGGCTGTGCAGTATTCCGTACCTTGCACAGTGTCGTAGGCTGGTGATTCCGAGGATAAAACAAGCCGCACGAGGAACGATTAGGGCGAAAAATAAAACCCTAAATCCGACCTTGTGACAACAACCACCCTATCCTTATCAATATGTATGGCCTCCTCTTGTTTTATATAGTCTTGACGATGAAGTATTCTTGGGCGCTTGCCTTGTTGATGGTATTCAATGATTTTGTGCTTGTCGTCTTTGTCATGCTCAATGCATTCGAATCAGCGTAAAATGCCTATTGGAGAGTTTATGTGTTGTTGAGGAGAATGTGAAGAGCTTTGTCGTTTGATCCAAGAGCTCATTTGAAGCTTAGCAAGGCACCATGAATGTGTATTATTGGTTTGCCATAGTATTCTCAACTTGGTATGTGCATGTCTGTGCTTCACTGTTGTACGTGGATGTGGGTTGTATTCAAGAATACAATGAATGATGCTTTTATTTTGTTTCAATAAGTATAGGATTGGTAATGCTAAATAAGCAAATAAAATTTGAGTAAAAATTCCATTTTTTATAAATATTGGATTGTTCACTAAATCCCGTTTTTAAGTGTGAGATTTCCTAAAAATGCCAATCTATGTTATTAAATATCCTGAAATAACAAAAAATGGTGTGGAGTGATTTCTATGAATGGGTGGGGCTTGGCCCGGCTCGCCTAAAGCCGAGATGAGCCGAGAACTCGGCTTGTCATTTAAGTGAGCCGGGCTAAGCTCAAGCTCGAATTCGAACCAATTTAGCTACTCATATTCAAAATCGAGTTGAGTCTAAAACTCAGCTTGCGAGCCGGGCACAGCTTGGCAAAAGCCTATCAAGACCCACCTAGGCTCTTATTACCCCAACAGCGTTAGCCCAATTATCTAAAAAAAATAAAAAAGTAAAAGAAAAACAGCTCAAGCCGATTTTTAGGTTGAACTCATTAGACCTGAGCCGGTTGCCATGGCTTGATTCTTCTACTATATGTAAGATCTAGTAATTGTGTAAGGATGCATGTGATTATTATTGGGAAATTAAAAACCTAGGTTTTGTGAATGCTTGTCTATATCCAATGATGTTCATTGGTGGGTGTAACATTCACCTAAAGAAGTTATTATTTGATAATTAGTACAACTTTAAAGATTACTCATCTTAATTAAGTCTTTAATCATCATCGAAATTGATGGAATTCTAATCATGTAATTCTTTATTAAGTTTCATTACATACTACTTTAAGTGATGAGTTTTTTCAAGCTTGTAATTTTTAAAGGAAGTATTCATTTTCAACCAATAAGTGGAGGCAGACAAAGTTACCCTTATTTATTTTTAATATTTTTAAAATTATATTGGCCCAATATTTAATTATTTTTAATCAAAATGAATTCGAAGGACAATCTATCATCATTAAGACATATTTTTTAACCTTCGGCACAACTGTTTATTTGCAAATATTTGTAAAAAAAACAATCTTTTATTTTTTTTCTTAAAGAGCTGTCAAAAGGAAAAATAAAAACAAAGAGATTTAAAAAAAAAACCAAAAGAGATATCCATAGGGTCACAGGCCACAAAGAGTCATCAGAGCCACAGGGCCCCCCACTACAGAAGAGCCCAAAAAGAAGCAAGCAGAGCTTCCATGAGTACTCCCATCAGCTGCTCAGAGCTGCAAAAAAGCCAGTCAAAAGAAATGGCAGGTCTCCCTTGTTCTCCTCATCCTTCATTCATTTTTCATTCCCCCACACTGATCTTCACACACCCACCGTGACCCACTGCAGCACTTCTTCTCTCATTCTCCCAGCTCCAGGTGTTCATGCTGCTTCTTATATCTCATAGTTTGCTGTCCCAAGCTTTGTTTGCTAGCGCCTTGTTGCTTTTCCTGGGTTAAAAATCTAATCTTGTTGCTTATAGTTTTCTAGTGTATTGTGAGTTTGGGAAGTGTGGTAGCTGTTTCCTAGTCTGCTTTATGGGATCTTTGAAGTGATCATCATATTTTTTTTTCTATTTTGGGTTCGATGGTGATGTATTGAAGTACAAAGATTTTGTCTTTGGGTTGGTTCCCGGTTTTTGGTGTTTGTGGAGTAAGCTCCAGATAATACTGGGTTTTAAAAGGCAAGTTGCGAGCTTCTTCTTGTTGAAAATGGAGTTAATTGACCCATTTTTTTGGTTCCTTAATCTAAGAAATGCCGTATTCAGTGAGCTGCTGCTTAACTGGCAGATTGCGAAGTGTTCTTTTATCGATTTACTGTTCATAAATCTTATAAATGTTATTCTTTTCATTGGGCTACTGATCATTAACTAGTAGAAATCTCAGAAATATCATCCTTATCTCAAAATTTTCAGATTTCTGGGTTTTGAAAGCTGGGTGAGAGCTTATACTGTTTGAAAGGAGAGTTGTTTAATGCATTTTTGCATCTAAAAAATGTCATACTTACTGTTGGGCTACTGAATAACCACTAGACTACCTTGGCTACATATTTTTTGGTTCAAAAATTTATCAGGGGGATATTGATCAGTTACAAGTAGAGCACCAATATTCTCTATGGTTGACTAAAATGGTAAAATTGGTTTAATGAGCTCAAAGGAAGTCTGTTTTCTAATTTTCTATGATTTGGAGTGTCGGGCTTTCGGGAAATTAGATAATAATTAAATAAGGATTTTATTCTTTCAGTGCTGCATTTGGCTTGTGAGCTTTATTTGATTGAAGCTTTCTTGACTTTTTGTGTTGGATTGTTCGTGGGCTGGCCTTTGAGCTTTGTTAACTTGTGTTCCATGGCACTTAGTACTTGCAGAAACTGCATTCTTTAAATCATTAAGGTAGAGGTCATTCAGAAGGAATGGAGGAAATACTTTCACATTCGGACAACTATAGATCTTCATCTTCTTCTGCTAGTAGTCCGACTAGCAGAGTGCCCTCAAGTTCATTCTTTTACTTACGTAAACCCGGTTCACTACAAAGGCCTATATCATTCGAAGACTCTCCAGAGTGGGAAGACAATGAGATGGATGTTCATGTGGAAGGAGGTGAGGCTATCAATAATATAGCAACAACAGCAGCATCACCTACACTTTCAAAAGGCAACAGTGGATCCCTTGCTTCCCCACCTGTTCAAGAACCCTCTACCATTCTAAGAAAAGCTTCAGGAGCCTCCATTGTATGGAGGGATTTGACGGTTACAATCAAAGGAAAAAGGAAGAACTCTGACAGAATAGTGACAAGCTCAAACGGTTATGCCTTACCTGGGACCCTTACAGTTATTATGGGCCCTGCTAAATCTGGAAAATCCACACTTTTGAGGGCTATAGCAGGTGTTGTTCATTTAATATTTTATTGTGTTCATTATGTGCTTTCAATATCAAACATATAGTTTTGATTGACATTTGCGTTTCCATATTAGGAAGGTTGCCAGAAGAAGCTGTAGTGTTTGGTGAAGTCTTCGTGAATGGTGCAAAATCCGGCTTTCCATATGGGGCATATGTATGCATCTGCTCGTTCTTTTTAAATTGGTTCTAATGCTCTTAATTTTATCAGAATTATTATGACTTTCATTTCCATCATTTGCTTTATGTGAAGTCAGTAATTAATCTGCTCTTTGGTTTGTTTGATGCTGAAGCTAGTTGCACTATGTTGTTTTCTATATCTAATTACATCGTGTTTGTAATTTTATTCACAAATTTTGGATGGGCTATCAACATCATGCAATTAATATAGTTGATATAGCATTTGTAGCTTTATAACATTTTTGTATCATTGATTTGAATGTGAAAGTAATCAATCAGCAAGGTCTATCTTGTCGATCACTAGCCTAGATGTTATTTGGTCAGGATGATTATATTGACGACGATGATGATATGATGATTTGTTTGTTAAAATATGTAGGGCTATGTTGAAAAAAAGGATACTCTGATTGAATCACTTACAGTCAGAGAGATGTTGTACTATTCGGCATTGCTGCAAGTAACCAGTTTTTGTTCCCATAAAAAGACTGCTGTAGAAGATGCCATATTAGCAATGTCCTTGGCAGACTATGCAGACAAACTTATTGGCGGTCACTGTTACATGAAGGGTCTTCCTCCTGGTGAGAGACGGCGTGTCAGCATTGCTAGAGAGCTTGTTATGCGACCACATGGATTATTTATAGATGAACCGCTGTATCACCTTGACAGGTTTGTTCACGTTATAATCAACCAAAATGAGATGTGATTAAGTGCTGTAAAAAAGTTGCTTTTCATTTATTGGGCCTTACAGCATATTTGGACTAATATTGAAAACACTCATCTATGGAGTTTGATACTCGGAGCTGCACATACTAAGGCATGGATGGACCTTTGACATGCCATCATACTGGCAAAAACCTTGGGAAAGGATGGTTGACTTATCATTTATAAGATCTTGAGTTGCTTCATATTTGCTTCCTCTATATTGTTTCTGACTCTAGTTTTAGGGGTAGTTGGTTTCCCACATTGCTCGATTGTACCTTCCGGGAGATCGCAATCATGGATGTGCACATCCATTACTTGCTTATTTCTCTGTTAATTGTTTTAACAATACGAAAACTTAGTTTACATGTTTACTTAGTCTTTTAATTCATAACTTGCCCTGTTTTCAGTGTGTCTGCACTTCTCTTGATGGTGACACTGAAGAAACTTGCCAGCACAGGATGCACTGTCATTGTTACCATGTACCAGAGTAGCACGGAAGTTTTTGGGCTATTTGACAGAATTTGTTTGCTTTCAAATGGAAATACACTCTTTTATGGGGAGACTCTGGCATGTCTTCAGGTTGTTTCCCCTTCTGTTAGCTCTGTCACCCCTTGTTTATCCTGTAAAAACCTATTAGTTTATGCCACTTTGTCAACAATCCTCTATCACTTCATCCCTTTTACTTTCATGTTATATGAAGTATCTTAAACTAGGATCTTAAGTCAACAAATGAAGAAACTTAAAGACTATATGGTTAATTTGCAAGTGAAGTTGACGTGGAGTAACCTTCAAAAATTTTGCTTACTTTAGATATACAGCTAAAGTGATTGCTTTAACATTTTTATTTCTTTAGGATTTGATGATCTTACTCTCGGAAGTGTTTTTGTATGTAGCACTTCTCAAATGCTGGATTCCCATGCCCTATCATGCAAAGCCCCTCAGATCACTTTCTGCGTGCCATTAATACAGATTTTGACAGGATTATTGCAATGTGCAAAAACTGGCAGGTCTACTTCGTGCATCCAATTTTTCTTGCAGATTTACATTTCTGTTTAATGCTTGTATTTGTGGTTTGAACTTGACATCGTGGTAATTATTTGTGTATATCATCCTAATAAAAAACTACGATTACACCAGGATGATCATGGTGACTTTTCTTCTGTGAACATGGACACTGCTGTGGCCATCTGCACCTTGGAAGCCACTTATAAGTCGTCAAATGATGCTGCTGCAGTAGAGTCAATGATACAAAGGCTGACAGAGAAGGTGCATATGTATTACTTGTTTATTTTTTGTTGCTTTCTTGTCTATTCCATCTCAGATATTTTTTCTTTTAGCTTTCTAACAATGATGAGTGAGCAACTGTATTTTAGTTTTAAAATGACAATGGGAGGATTGTAACGCTTAATGTGCAATAAAGGAAGTACTTAAACTTTTTATCTGAATGAGATGAGTGTTTTTTATATGAAAATTGTAAGAAAACAAACGTGGATAGAACAGCAATAGGGAAGACTTAAGGAATTGATATAGTGTTTTTTTTTAAAAAATTATATGTCAGGAGTATATTGCCTTTATTCCAGAGATCTATTAGTCGAGCCTAGGGTTTTACGTTCGGATTCAAGTTTTCTGTCCTGTCTTAATGCAGGAAGGTCCACTTCTGAAAAGCAAAGGCAAGGCCAGTGTGGCTACACGAATAGCTGTGCTGACATGGAGGTCATTATTAATTATGTCAAGGGAATGGAACTACTTCTGGCTTCGGCTTGTTTTGCACTTGCTTCTTGCCCTTAGTGTGGGAACAATATTTTACAACATTGGGCATTCTTTATCTTCCGTTGTGGTGAGTATTCAGATGCTTATTCTACGTAGCATCTTCTGGATGAAATAATATTGTTTACTTAAATAAAAGTAGATATATGGCTTAGTGTTATACTCTTTAGTTAATCACCATAGAATGGTGGAAGATTTGAAAAGATCTGTTGGTTGAATGGGTTAGGGAGCTAGCTTTGTTATCAATTTGGCTAACCGCTTTAGGGATCTTTAAGTTATATCAGGGACTTGGATTTTTTTAAGTAATTTTGGATAGTTTCTCAAGAACCTGAGATTTTGGTTTGTAGCAATCTTAAATTTCATTTTTTCTTGAATGTGATATGTTCTTATGATTGAGATATTACGAGGACATGTCATTTTTGAAGCTTACGTTGAAGCAAGTTTTTGTTACTACATGTAGAAAGAGAAAATGAAAAGAGCACAAATATTGCTCCCAGTTTTGAAACATTGACAGGAAAGCTTTTTTACCCATCTATTTCAACAATTTGTCCTGAATTGCAGATTAGAGTTGCTGCTATTTTCGTCTTTGTGTCCTTCTCTTCATTGCTGAGTGTAACTGGATTCCCTGCTCATATGAAAGAAATTCAGGTAACTTAAATACTCTAAGCGTGGGATTCTTTTAGTCTGTTCTTTTTACTGTTATTCTTTTGCAGCCAATACAATACTCTTAAAGACAACTCTTTGCTGGGAAATTGGATTTACTGAAGATGAGCATTTTTTTTTAAACCTGAAAAATCATATTTATCATGAGAATGTTAAAAGTACTTATGATAAGAAAAAAAATGATATCTACTAAATTATAGGACTTGTTTATCAATAAACAGTGGCTAAATTTTGTCTAGAGTCTTGGCTGTGATATTTAGCATTGGCCTGTGGACTATAGCGTGATATTCTCCTTTTATTTGCTGTCGCGTATTATCTGTTCAAGTGAGGTGCTTTCTTTATTTGAAGTATGTAGCCATCTGATTTGTAAATTGGATGTCCACTGCAATCTTTATATTTGGGTTATCCTTTTAATGCAGATATACTCCCATGAAGTAATGAACAGCCATTCAGGAACACTAGTGTTTATACTTGGGCATCTTCTCTCCAGCATTCCGTTTCTCTTTCTCATATCAATATCATCGAGTCTAATATTCTATTTTTTGGTGGGAATGAGGGATGAGTTCACCTTGCTGATGTATTTTGTATTAAATATCTTCATGTGCCTCTTGGCAATTGAAGGTTTCATGATGGTTGTTGCTGCTATGTGGCTTGAACTTTTCCATGGAATTTTGACTTTAATATCTTTGCATGTGAGTACAAAATTCTGATCCTTCTAATTTGTTGATGATTTATATATTTTCATCATGCCATAAAATGATAAGTTTAATTGGTTATTGATCTTTTTTGTGCTGTTTTCCAGGTAATAATGATGCTGGTTGCCGGGTATTTTAGGATGCGAAGTGTACTACCTGATCCAATATGGAAGTACCCATTATCCTATATAGCTTTTCATACTTACTCCATCCAGGCAAGCAATCTTTGGCCCATTCCTTGTATACAATTTTGTATTTTCTAGTTGTAATATTCTAAAACTTTGCTACTTGGTTTGTATACATTACTGAAAAATGTATTTGACACTTTACACAATGAGTTTCTCTAAAACCATTACAGCTGCTAGTCTGTAAAACCAACTTCATCTCTAATGCTGTCACTGTAAACCTTCACTGCTAGTGTTGCAACTAGATATTATATGTCGACCAAACCTGCTTTCCATGTATAGAAGTTAGCAATGTCTTTTTACATCATTCTGTGCGATGCCTTTATGACTTACAGTATGTTTTTGTCGTCCATTCTCATGTGCAGGGCATCCTTGAGAATGAGTACATAGGGACCTCTTTTCCTGTGGGGCAGGTGAGGTCCATTTCTGGGGTGCAGGCACTTCATGCTTTCTATGAAATCTCTGATTCCCCAAGTTCAAAATGGTCACATTTACTGATACTTTTCCTGATTGCCATAGCATATAGGGTTTTGTTGTTTGTTTTGCTCCAGTTTCAAGTAAGAAGAAATTTGAATCCATGTAATTTATACAGACGTATTGTAAATGCATTGAAGTTAAGTTGAGCAGTTCTCTCTTTTCTCTACTTTGTGTAGTGTGAGAACTTTCATACATGCAAACATAAACCAAGTTCCATTTCCTCTTTTGTGTGTCTTTCTCATTTGGAACGCTTTTTTTGTCCAAGCAAGCAATTACAGCAAATCAATCTACTCTTATTAATAAGAGGAGAATTCAATACTAGCTTAAAAAAATAAGAATTAAATAAATTATAATTAAAATATATCTTTAAAATTAGAATCTATTCATAAGATATTATATGATTATAATTTAAGATGAGATAAAAATGAGATATTTTATTATTTTAGATTAAATAAAAATGAGAATTTATTTATAAAATTATAATTTATTTCTAAGATATATATATATATAATTATTGTCTATCTTATTATTTAATAAGATAGTAAATTATTTTTTAAAATTAGGATTTATCTTTAATATTCCCCACACATCATGCGACATCATGTCTAGTTTCTTGAAAAGATACACCACAAATCTAAGATTTAGGCAAATATTAACCGTATGATCAAATAAGAAAAAATCAATTTATTATTATTTTTTTAAAAAAAGTAAAGGCAAGTTTTTAGTATCACACCCACAAGGCCCTATTATTATTATTATTATTATTAGATTACTACTATTGTTAGCACTCACACAACTTCACCGTATTAATATCAAACCAAATCAAACTTTAACAAGCTCTAAAACGCCCTTAAAATGAGCGGTCAGAATAAATCGAACAATCGACCTCGTTGGCAGGTCCCAATTTCCACGTCATCACCTAGCGCTTGTCGCCTGAGGGTGACGTGGGCTTAGCTTTTGCTGCCACGTCCACTTCGCAATCTTAGCAGTTGATGTCGATTTTACACGTCATCACGCCGACAGATGAGATAATGCCGATGTTAATTGTCCACGTCATCGTGACACGACACGAGAAAATGGACAAACAGCCCGACAACATGCCACGTCAAGATCTTGGGAAACCACCTTTTCCACGTGCCCAGCAATCCAACACAAAATCTCATCGCCAATCTCCTTCTTTTCCCTCTCTCTGCATCGCTCCTCGTCAACCGATCGCTTCCAACAGTTTGACCAATTCTTTGTGTCAAATCCGTTCTCAAATCATGGGTTGCTCCATCTCCCAACCAGGTTCCATAAAGCCTCCTCCTTTGTCGATTTCTGTTCTGTGTTTCGGTTTTGTTTTTGGTTGATTTGATGCGCAAAACTGGGAAGAGCTGCTAATTTCCGTTACATTTATGATTTTTTTTGGAGAAAATTGTGTAATTGTTGAAGAATGTGTTCTATTTTGTGAGTTTCTGTCATTATACTTGTGATCTGGTGCTGGAAAATGGGAAGAACTGTTCAATTTCTAAGTAATTGGTGTTTTTTTTTTGGTAAAGTATTGGTTGAATGAGGGTCATATTTTTTTAATATAATTGAGGAAAGAGTCTGGTTATTCTTTGGTTTCTGTCTTGAGTTGGTCTTAGTGATCTATTGTAGGAAGCTAGGAAGCAGGATCATTAGTGAGAGATGGAATTTTTTTTTTTGTTGTTTTTGCAAGAAATCTATTTAAAAAAGAACTACCTAAGACTTGCTCGTTGGACCATATATAATATGCTTCAAATTGAACACTTTTAAAGACGTCTACACTGGTAGGAAACAACATTACATAGTGCACTTTTAATTTAAACTTTTGTGACTCTTTTATTGTTTGTAGAAATTAGTCATACATGATACTTTTTAAAATTAAGTATTAATAATAGCATGGCTGTATATAGTGCGCTTTTAAATTAAACACTTAAGATTCATTTCATTGATAGAGAATAACAGTACGTTATGTGCATAAATTAAACACGAAGGGCTCGAAATTACTGGTAGAAAATGATGCAGAAAGCCTCCAAGGATGAATGCAAGGCCGGAGGCAGGCCTAGAATTAACCTCATGCTCCCTTGCTTTATTGTAGGGGGTAGATAGTTTTGTGGATTTGTTGTAAATGGTCTCCTTTTTTTCCAAAAATTCTTTGGTTGCTTTGTATTGTATGCCACGTTTGTATAATGGAATCGGTTTTATAGGGTATTGTTTTGGGTACTGTTCTCCCTGTTTATGTTTTCTCGTCTATTTTGTCTCGTGATGCTTTATGCAGAGCATTGTCAACTTTGGACTTTTTATAAGCAATTGGTGTACTATTAGATAGTTTTAGCCTAAATGCTGATAACAATTGTCTTTTTGATCATTTGCATGGTTGGCTGCAATGATTACAGCAAATGGTTCTAGAACATTGAGTGGACTTAATCCAGAAAATTCTGGCACCGGTGACTTGAAAAACTTAAAAGTCAAGGTCCTTTTTTTCCCCAAAATTCTTTCCTTTTTTTTTTTTTGCCTACATGCTTTTAACTCTAATATAAAACTATGTTGGCAGCTAGTACTTCTAGGGGATTCTGGTGTTGGTAAAAGCTGCATTGTACTTCGTTTTGTTCGTGGTCAATTTGATCCAACATCGAAGGTAAAGTTTCCACGGGAAAAGTTTCAGACTTCACATATTTACAAGCATCATTTAGTTTTGGACTTTGCATTTTTTTGCTCTCATTTATATGACTGCTAAATATATGATCTGAAATGATTGTCCTTGATGACATGTTTGTGATGAAATTTGTTTTATTTGGTTTGTCCTCTTTCTTCTTGTTAGCATTCCATATTGAAGTTAAAAAAGATTACCATCAGTTGTATTTACGTGGCATCTGTGTAACTGTGCAGATTTTACCAAATATAAATTTCTAAGTGGTGATGAAAACAGGTTACAGTAGGAGCATCATTTTTATCACAAACAATTGCACTACAAGACTCAACCACAATTAAATTTGAAATATGGGATACTGCTGGACAGGAAAGGTGATGATGAATTTACCATGTAGGTTTTTGTGCTGTTAAATGTTCGTCTAGATTATATGATGGATGATGATTATGATTAGTCATCATCATCCCCTTATAAAAATTCAATGAGTGCAAATCTCATATGCTCTTCGTGCAATTTTTTTTATTTTTTAAATCTTCACCATTAGAGTATTGTATCTTCAACTCGAAGAGAAGTCCATTGTGTAGATATGAATTTATCGATGATGATGGTATATCTTTTCAGTGTGTTAACTTTGATATTGCTTTTCTTAGATATGCTGCATTGGCACCTCTATATTATCGTGGAGCTGGTGTTGCAGTTGTTGTCTATGACATCACAAGCCCTGAATCATTCAATAAAGCTCAATACTGGGTTAAGGTAATAGTGTCCAAAATTGCAACTGAAAAGTGATTTATCAAGCTGATAATAGTACCTTATATGACGTACTTCACTTGTAATTGGCTAAGTTTAACACATTCACGTTTACCTTTAAGATGAAAAACAGTGCACTTTGCTGTTTTAACTTATTGTGTAATAGTGCATTTGAACCGAGTAGGAGCTTCAGAGGCATGGGAGCCCTGATATTGTCATGGCCTTGGTGGGTAACAAAGCCGACCTTCAGGGAAATCGTAAAGTAGCAGTTCAAGTAGGTTTTTTATTTGTACTATTTTTCTTTGGACATTATGAATTCGAAATAAAATTTCATCAAAATATATGATTTTGGAATTATCTTACATAATAACTCGAAGATTTTTTTTTTCAAGGATGGAAAAGATTATGCTGAAAAGAATGGCATGTTCTTCATTGAGACTTCTGCGAAAACTGCAGACAACATTAATCAGTTGTTCGAGGTATGTTGTACTGGTATAAATTGGTGTGATGTTGCAAATTTGATGCATTGTGTAATTTATTTGTTTAGTAGTGGAATTTGTGATGCTACTTTGACTTCTCTGAGTTTATGTATATGTTAGATTAGGTGGGACTTTACTCAAGTAAATGAGCTACTATTTTCTCTTCAGGCTCATCCAAGTGCATTTGTATTTTGAAAGTGTTGTTTCTTAGAAATGCCATCCATGAAGTTGCCTGTGCATTAATTTTTTATCATTCCTACAAAAATACGATTATTTACCAAATGAAATTAATTTATCTAGATATCCGATGTAATATACAGTGTTCAATGTAGCATTAACTTATACGCAGTCTTGGTAAGGATATAATTTCATTGTCTTATCTCTTTGCAAATTATTTTGTAAATGGTAGAAGACAGAGTAACTATCTTAACAGCATGTGCTCTCTGTTTTCAATGTTAGCATGCATCAAAGAAACGAGATCAAGTTGTGGCTGACTTTCTTTTGTAATGTTTTAGGAAATTGCAAAGCGACTGCCCAAGCCATCGCAACCAGCCTCATGAGCGAACGAATGCTGCAAGTGTAAAGCTTTAGAACAAAACCTATAAGATCACCTTTTTTCCTTTGCTCGTAATTTATTACAAAACCCCTGTTCATAATTGAAGTGGTTCTGTGTTTTCTTTTGTCATTGGCCAAGAGAAGATGTTTAACATTTGCGTTAGAAAAGGTTTTCGGCAAACAGACGATGACTTCAGTTTGTAACTGGATGCTACTGGAAAAATATCATAGTTGGCATCACTAAATGCAGATTGGAATTTTTCTGTGGTATTCAAGAGTGTAATATAACCAGAACATGTCACATTTTTCATTTTAACAGTGAGATCCATATTTTGGAACATCAGTCTTTCAATCATCGTCGAAGCGTACTACAGATTTACTACCCACTACCCATTTTTCCTGTTGTTCTTACAATGGGATTAGAAGAATGAATGACTCTGATATAGGGCCAACTCTTCTTGTTTTTTATAGGATCTCAAGCCTCAACTCATTCCATAAAAGGCTCAAACCCTATTCTCATTTATGAGTTCTTTGATTAGGTGCATTTGCTGAGAACTTTGATCCGAAAACGTCGCCTTCTAGCTTCTACCAATGAGAAGCAGATTTTTCACATCCTCGAAGCGCATACCTGTTGTGACAGCGTCATCTTTAAGAAGTCAGAATTGTTGATTCTGCAAGGCAATGCTTAGTGTAAGTGTTACATCAAGAAAATCTGTAGGGCAACAAAGCAGCATGAAACCATTACCAGCTCAGAATTAAGAAGTGAAATCCATGTAAGAAAATGAAAACTTACCCCCTCCAGGTTCATCTTCGGACAGTGAGTGTGGATGCCAAAAGGTTTCTTATCAAGCCACCATCCAGAGTTGAATATGAGGCGATCTCTGTCATTGCTGACTGCAAATTTTCCCTCACCATGCAATCAGAACTGGTCCCTCGTTCGTTCGGCAACATCTTTTACATCACTTCGTAAAAACACCTGCTCCATCAAGTTTCAGAAACTTGAAGCAGGGAACTTTGTTTAAGATAGTAGGGTATCAAAGAACTATAAGTGAAAGAGTATTGTTGTATACCTTGACTTCTTATGAAACAAAGTTACTGTTGTATCGAAGAATATAATGCAGTTTGGCAGATGGAAATCAGGTGAAGAGTATTGTCATTAGTGTCAGGCTTCTAATTATCTCTACGAATACATATTCTATATCTCTTCATCTTGACAAACAAGCAGCATGAACATGATGTAAAGAAATGCATCTTAAATGAACTTTATATGTGCTGTAAGAGATGTCAAAGAAGGGAGGTGACTTTCCCACCATTAACAAGAAGATCTGCAACAGCCTGCACAAGCCCCTTCTGTACCATTCTCCATCTGTGCTCGCTTTTGTTGAAGTAAGGATTAGGACACTGAAAAGGAAGACGTAGTTGGCAATGTGAGCGAGTAAATTACACTACATGATGAAAGATTAAGTTTTATGCAGCTCACGACTCGATATGTTTGAAAAGCCTGCAAATGTGCTTCGTTAATACAATAAGTTAAGTTACATATCAACATCTATAATAATCAAGTTTGGTCTTTGGTGCACTGGGAATGCATTTTATTTGTCTCCTTGGTATCTGTCACTTTTGTTTTTGAGATTTTCTTTTATTCAGTTTGTACATCTTCTTACTAATTGCTCCGAGTAACCTATTTTCTTTAGGAAGAGGCTTCTGGTATCATGGAAGAAGCAAAAGAACAGACGGAGCAAAAGAGCCTCATCTTCATTCAGTGACGGACAGTCATCTAATCAAGTGGAGGTATGAGTTAGATTTGATTAAGGGCCAACTGGTAGAGGAGATGGAAGCAATGGCTGTAATGGATTCTTATAATGAGGAGGCCATCAAATCTCTAATTGTAATAATATTTGTGTTTAAGATGGATGTAGACTTCATTAGTAAAGAAATTATTTCTAATTTGATATTAATGTTTGAGATGTCTCAATTATAAAAAATATTATTTTATGTTGACATTTAGGTGTGAGATTTTATAATAATGAACAATATTTGTTTATATTGATATTCAGATGTGAAAAAAAAAAATTTGGTTAAATAAAATTTTGACATTTGCGGAGTCTAAAAAATGCTGTAAATGAATACCTTTTGTAGCACAAATATTCCAGTAGCAACAGTAAAATTCTACTTATTATATTTTAAAAATGTAAAATAACTATCCAGAATGTTGATTTGTAGTGTCCGCCTATAATGCTATTTTAACAAAATAAATCTTATAAATAGCTCTAATGATCCAGTCAATTGTGCGTAGAGTGCATGACCACAAGCAATTATTTATTAGTCATAATACGAGATAAATTAATATTTTTTAAATATGTAATTCGAAAGATAGACCAATATAAAATAAATTAATATTTTTCGGATATATTACACGAGTAAGACTTAAACTCAGTATCTTTAATTACGGTACTATATAAATTTTATATAATTTTACCATTTATCCTTTTAAAAATAGAGTTACTAAATATTTATTTTAATAAATAAGTGTGTGGGCAAAAATAATCTCAGTTCTACATGCACAAAATTCAAAAAAATAACGACCAGATATTATTTATTATTTTTTAAGTTAATGCACATAGAAGATTACGTGAATACATTTTTTTTCTAATGTGTGGAGTGCGTGGCCACAAGCAATCGCTTACAAAAATGAAAAATTATAAAAATAACTAATTTTAATTATATGACATTTTCATATTCAATTAAATCTCTCAAAAAAGGTGAACAACCATAAATTTTTTTTTGAAAACTAAAATAAATAAATAAATTGGGTTTTCTAAATGAACTAAATTTAAAATAAATAGAGACAATTAAATTATTTAAACGATTTTAAATCACATTAAGTACAAGTCTTCACAACAAAATATTACTTATTTTTATTTAAACATATTTTTCATTATAAAAACAAAACAATTTATTTTCTTATACTATTATCTATCTTTTTATTAAATTAATTTTTTACATGGAAGACCCGTATTATATAGATAAATAATAGATTTAAAGTATAATGGTGGATATTTACCAATAGTATCAACAGTACCTTAAAAAATTTTATAATGTAAAATTTAATTTATAATTTAAATAAAATTAGCATGATTTCTGTTACTGATCCCTTAAAACTTTAAATTCTCGTAATCAATGAAATTAATTAAAAGAATTTAGATAAATAAACCATCTGGATAACGAATGACATAAATGTTTGACAACACTGTCCGATAATCAGCCTTATTCGGCTCAGATTCGGACTCGGACACGGCTCACCGGCCATAAACCAGACGGCGATACAGACATTTCTACATCCCCAACCTCCGACGGTCGCCGTTCTGGGCGCCGCCGTCGCCGCCGCCGGACTCCGCCCCCTCTGCCGCCTGCACCGCTACCTCTTCCTCCCCGTGAGCCCGTCCGACCTCCGCCCCGCCGCATCCCCTGCCGACGATACTGCCTCTCGTCGGCCGAAGTCTCGCCGGCGCCGGCGCAAGAAGGTGGGCGTCCATGGATATTGGTAAAGATACGATTTTTATGGGATTCTGGATGAGATTTGTGAAGATGATTGTTGGATGGGTGTGGGTTTTTGCAGGTGGGCGGCGGTCGGGCAAACATTGTCGCTGGCGACGGCGGTGGGGAGAGTGCGGATGTTATTGATGTTAATCCTCCGGGGGGAACCAGGGATTTCGCTCCTGATGAGACGAGGCTTCGGAATTGGCTCTTCCACAACTTTAGAGAGGTAGCTACTATGAAAAATATTGCATTTTGGTTTTTGTTTTTTTTTGTCTTTTTTTGTTTGTGTTTGTAGTTATGGAACAAATCTAGAGCTGGTTGTTTGATGAGTTTGTGTGGAAAATATATTAGAAAGCAAGGAAAGAGTAGCCAAATTTAAGTGTTGATGATTAGCTGTTGATCTGTATAACCTGTTGATGTTGTCTAGTGAGTATGTCATGTATTGATTTTATTATGTTATGCGAATTTCAAATGGTATGAGAAGTTCATACCAGGTATATACCTTTTTTATTCAATGGAATGGCCGTGGAAAGAAGGAAACTTGTTGGAAAAGCCATTGGACCAATTATGGGCAAAACACTTGAATAACTAATGAATAGAATGATGTTCTTCATTGTCTGGTAATTTACAAATACAGATTTGCCTTGTGCAACCCTGCGGAAGATGACATTATAGTTTGTACGAGTTTTGAACATCCTGTTTCGGTCCAAAATTTCTCTCTGCATCAAATACTTACGATAGAAGGGTTAGTATGTGAAGATGGGATGTTTGTAATCCAGTTTAAAGGTCAGTTTGTGACCTCTATGAATCAGCGAGTGGAAATTCTATTTTTTGTTGGTTCCTCCCTTGTAATTGCTTATTGTATAATATCCTTTTGGACATGCTCATTGTAATAATTGCTTTTGCAACAAAGTTATCAAGTATATACATTTTGGAGTCCTGATTGATTAGATTGCTCTGTTGTTTCAAATAAAGGTGTCTCGCTTGTTTGCATTTGAAGAGGTTGATTTCCCTGTGCTAGAGTCCGAGGCTCTCTTCACAAGAAAGGCTGGGGAAGAAATCACTGAACAGGTTGATACAAATTCTATAGATCATTTAGCTCATTGCCGTCACCTATTAGCATTTGATAACTATGCAGTGGTGTTGTTGATTATCAACTAGATGGATGCATCATCATTGGTTGTTTGCTCTACATTTTTTTATCCTTTTTGTTCCTTTCCTTCCCTTTTAAGTCTCATATCTTGATATATTCGGTCTGAAAAACCCATCTTAAAGCTGAGATTGGTAGGTATTTTGAAATGTGGTTTTTCCAACTCATTTTTTTCTATAGAAAGTGAAGCAGACGCAATAAACTTAGATAATTGTGTTTGTATCAACGTAACTATTAAAGTACATTGTGACCTACTTGGCTATGAGACCCTTTAAGGCTTCAAGAGAAAAGGGTAAAGATAGTAGTAAAGGTAAACAGTTTTTTGCCACTAAAACTTGAGCAACTGTTAACATGCTGTCCATTTTTTTAAACATTTTATAAAGTTCTTTCATCTTTAAATTAAATAATTTATTAAGATTTGTTTTGTCCTCCAGAATAAACCTGCAGCATATTACACCAAACTAAATCTTTATCTGCAAGCACTGTGGGATTCATTTTATCTTTATTGTTCAAATGAGTGTTACATCTTATTGGTACTCTTTTGCTTCAACATTTCAGTAACATCAGCTTTACTGTACCATTATCTTTATTAAGCTGTACAGTTTTGAAGATAAAGGAGGTCGTCAAGTTGCTCTCAGGCCTGAACTTACTCCTTCTCTGGCACGACTTGTTATACAAAAGGGGTATTGACTGCTCCTTTTATGCACTTAATTGTTATATGTTATTTCCTATTTGAATTAGTTTTATTTGTGTCGTTCATTACTCAAAATACTTTTATATTTTAGATGCAGCCCTGTTTTTGAAAAGTTTGCTATGTCTATTCTAAATAAAGGTTTCATTATATAGAATATATGCTTTTCAGTTCACTTATATTATTTGCTTTCCTGTAGATACTAATTTTTATACTCGAGAGTAATTAGATTACAAACTGGAGTCATTATTTTTTGTTTTCATTGTCCTTTTTGCAGAAAATCTGTTTCCCTTCGTCTAGAATGGTTTGCCATTGGGCAGTGTTGGCGATATGAAAGGACAACAAGAGGGCGCTGTCGTGCGGATTACCAGTGGAACATGGATATCATTGGTGTTCCTGGAGTCGCTGTATGTTTGAATAGGAGTATAAATGTTGTAATGCATATTGTAGGAATAGAACAGAAAATTAATAGTTGGTAGTAGGCATCTATTTTCTCTAATCATGAGTACGGATTTAGATCAAAGAAGTTGAAAGGGTTTTGAGAGGAAGTCCAAATCATGGTGAAACTATTCTATTTGAAAGAAAGAACTATGTTTGGGAAGAGAATTTGGTTATAATTTGATCCATAAAAGCAGCTAATTGGTGCATGCATAGGCCATAGACGTGGGTAAAAATGGACTTTTGAAATGCTTCCTTTAAAATGGTCTACTATCTTCTGGTGCTAGATAAATAAGGCATATGTTTTATGAGCTTGCACATACTTTTTTCTGATTCTCTCCTCATAACTTATGTGGTTGATCTAATTACAGGCTGAAGCAGAACTTATTTTTGCTATCGTTACTTTATTTATGCGGTTGGGACTGACTGCGTCAGATGTTGGATTCAGAGTTTCTAGTAGAAAGGTTTACCTTCTAAGCGGCTCTCCTTTATGATCTCAAATTGGGGGCAGTATGAGGTTCAACTTTGTTTTTCTCCATCCGTTTTTAGTCCTTCACTTTATTTTATGATTGTCATGTCAGAATAGTCAAAATTTTGAAAAGGGTGGATATCAATGGGTATAAATAAATGCATTAGATATGCAACTGAGTCATTTACAACATATTTTTTATTGTATGAATAAATGCTTGTTTTTTATATGACAGGTTTTACAAGCTGTGCTGCCGTGTTATGGCATACCTGAGAGTTTGTTCGGCCAAGTTTGTGTTATCATTGACAAGGTTTGTCTTCACAATCTGTAGAAATTAATTTATTATCCCTTTTGTTTGCATCTTCATCTGTCATCACTGCCACCTTCTTCACGTCTTTTGGGCTAGAACTGTTGTTGTCTTTTGTCCTTTTCCCATTGCTCCATCCACATGTCTTCCTTATAATTTATTAATTACTTTGCATCATAAAATTCAATGTTATATTCCCTTGGCTTTGTTATGTGATGTTCTCGTAGTTGATCTTGTCTGCTCTATCCATTTTAATATTTACCATATTATTGTTTTGTATCCTTCCAATTTACAGTTAAAGATGGAGTAGGTATTATCTCAGAACATTCTTTAGAATGTTGTCCTTTTCCCCCCTGATGTTTGACTTTGTCTTTGAAAACTGAATTAGGTCGTAGAAAAGTTCCTGAATGCTTCTGCAATTGTGGAATTTTTTTTGTCAGTTAAATCTAAACTGTTTTGATACAATGTCCAACTGTTTTGAGTGAAGATGGAGAAGATGCCAGTGGAAGATATTGAGAAGGGATTGTTGTCTCTCAGTTTATCAGTTGAAGTCATTAAAGGCTTACTGCAAGTTCAGTCTCTCAGATCCCTCAATGAGCTTGAAAGTTTTATCCAATTAAACTTTTAATGTTTGAACAATGATTGATATTCTTTTTCAAAATGATTGATACTGACAGTAATTTACAGCACAGGGATATTATGTGCCCCGACTTTAATGTAGTATTTTGTTTTATCTCAAGCATTTATGTTAAATTTCTTTGTCAGATATGTCCACGACTTAATGGTAGCTTATCTTTTTAATAAATACAGCAATTCTTGGAGCTTCAGGGGATGCTATAGCTGATTTGAAGCAACTCTTTGAACTTGCACAACAATATGGCTACTCTCAGTGGATTCAGTTTGATGCTTCTATTGTACGAGGACTTGCCTATTATACTGGCATTGTTTTCGAGGTGATAATTTGTGACATTTTGTCTGATAACATTTAAGCTATAATTTACTTCCAAACCTCAAATCATTCTCAGCATGAAGTGTGAGTTCAGTTTTTTGGTAATCGATTCCAATATATCATTCTGCCAGTGTGCCTCCTTTAATGTATGTTTCCTTTAGCGTTCTCTTTTAGTTTGAGATAGCAATTTTGTTGGTACACATATCTATTGAAACGCAGAGTGTTCATAATGCATATAAGTCGTGAAGTCGATCATTCAGAGAGTCTAGCTACCGTTTTTGTCTAAAGTCTCAAGTTACATTTACTTCGTACGCATCTGTTGTACCTCTCTCCCCCTTCTCCTTTTAATATTTTTCGATTTTTTTTTGGCAGGGATTTGACAGACAAGGAAATTTGCTTGCCATTTGTGGTGGGGGAAGGTATGACCGACTTCTGTCCATGTTTGGAGGCGAGGACACTCCAGCATGTGGTTTTGGTTTTGGAGATGCTGTTATAGTGGAAGTATAAACTCCTAGTCCATTGTCAATTTCTTTTATTTCGATAAGCACTACATTCCCCTTTGCTGAGAGGATATCATGAAATATTTATTAAGCATATTGAATTTTAGGCAGTTGCTCAAGGATAAGGGACTCTTGCCGGACTTAGCTCCACAGGTGGAAGATATTGTATTCCCTATGGATCCACAGCTTCAAGGACCAGCTTCTGGGATTGCATCAAGTCTCAGACAAAAAGGAAGGAGTGTTGACCTCGTCTTGGAGAACAAACGCCTTAAATGGTTATTCAACTTTGATTATTTCTTGTTTAGAATGTAATTTTTTCTTTTGAGAAACCTTCAGTAAAAAGCATCAGCTTCTATGCTATAGAAGACTTAGGTGAAAGGGAGTGTAGCAATTGAAGAAATGGTTCAGCAATTTCATATTATAGAGCCACCATATGCAATCAGTAATAAACTATTTAAGCCATCTTATTCTTCCTTCTCGGGTATATGCTAAAGCAATTTTATGATCTCAAATTTCTAGGGTTTTTAAACATGCCGAGCGGATGAAAGCAAGTAGGCTTGTCTTAGTTGGTGAGTCTGAGTGGAAAAGAGGTATGGTTCGTGTCAAGAACCTTGCCGACCGGGTTGAAGAAGACGTAAAAATTGATGAACTGGTGTAACATCAATTTTGTTATCCATCATTGGTTATAATATTCTCTGGTATGCTTTCTATCCATCATACTACACTGTATTTTCTTCATTTTTTTTTTTTTTTCGCTTGATGGTCAGGTACTCGAGTGGTGGAAGGTACTCTTAGAGTTGTAAAGCTTCCACAATGTGGTGGAAGGTTAAGTAATCTTATATGTTTCCATTACAATCATTGTGTTGTCAACTGTCATAGGCCTAGGAAAGCTAGTTTTTGGTAGTTGCTCAGCGACGTGCGGAAAGAGTATGTTTTTGCCGCAGATGCTTAGCCGACCAGAAGATGGGATTGCTAATGGAATTTTGGAGCTTTAGTAGCAGAATGAACCCTTTTTCCAAAACCTTTTGAAGTTGAAAAGCTGTTATTTTATCAGAAGTTGCTCTATCCTTGTATATAATTTATAATTGGATTCTTGATTTGTGCAACATTTTTTTCTTTAATTTATTCAACAAAGGATTTTCCTGTAGAGTGGAAATGTCGAGCAAGTGTTCTTCATTTTTTAACCAAGGAGTTAAAGTACTTGCTGCAATCTTTTATATATGAAGACTGTTATAAATGATACCAAAAAAACGAAAATTGATTTAAGTAAAACAAACGATGAGTTATAGAAACAACCAGAGAAGGACCATCAACGAAAACAATTCAACTCTTCGTCTCAATTAGAGGCCTTAAAATATGCTTAACACTTTTACAGCATTATTTTTTAATTAACACTATAATTCATTTGGCATGCAGGTTGTGAAGATCTTAAATTTACTTATTCTTTTTGGCTTTTACTACTAAATCATATCATCCACCAGCAAGTACATTACAATATAGACATAGGATTATATATAGATATCAAGTGTTAAAATTAATTATCACAGCTAAGTGCTAACTAAAATAAACCAGGATCTCAAACGACCAAAACAAATATTTGTGCTGATGAAAAAAAGGGTTTAATTCCCAAATTACAAAACATATTGATTGATTAATAAATGATGATTCATAGATATACTTCTTGCTTAATTTTCAACTTACTTCGGGATTAGGGTTTGAGGTTTTGAGGAGATTAATTGACAATCACAAGGACCGAACTAAGTTTAGGGTTTTCTTCCTTGCTTAATCTGCCAAGTTTTATCTCGTCTGGCGGGATTACTAATACTAATTTAATTTTTATCTGTCAGCTACTGGGATAAAAAAAACAAAGGATAAAAAATGGCAAATACGGCTTTTTTTTTCTTTATATGTATGGTACAGATAAAAATGGAGCTTATAGCTTACAGATGATGACTTTTGTGATGTGGCAAGTATAGATTTCGTATGTGGTAATTATATCAAATAATAACAATAATAATAATAATAATAATAATATTATTATTATTGTTAGGATGAATGCCAGAAATGCCAGCAGATAAGGGTTGTGGACCAAGCCCACGTGAGAAGGGGCCTCCTCATCTCAATAATCACGTGAGCCAAAATGAAGTGAGCCAATTATTAGCTGAAACGTGGCATAAGCACTTGCGGTCTACTTTCGGGGGCGTACGGTTGGACGAACGGTGTGATATTTTTATAAATTAAGCTCAATACTTACAAAATGAAATTTTAAGATACTCACCTTCTCGCTCTATTATTTCAATATACATATAATTAACTTATAAAAAATCTGACAATAAACAAAAATTATAAAAATAATAACCTTATACTCGTCTGCTGACTGATCTTAATCTCTGTGGCTAACAATTCCAGCGCCTGAGCTTGGCTTCGAAAAGTATAAGTAAAGAAAATAAATACAATTAAAAGTAATAATCATGGGACATGCCATCTTGCTAACTTTATTATACTAATTATAGCGGCTTTATTGATTGCAGAAGTTTATTTTGCCTTTACAATCCACAATATAACATACACGTACCATTGGTGCGATGACACAGCATTTCGACCAATCGATAAAATAATAATTCATCTATTCATTAATGACATTGTAAATAAATGGCATATATAAGAGAATTTAAAGGACCGAATCGATGCTGTTATGATCGATAAAACCATCACCCTTACATTTCCTTCATACTAACAAGCAATAAAAAGTTAAAGAAGAACACAAACCGCATTTGGAATAGAGTGGCCAATCTACTGGGAAGATCTTGCGGGAGTTAACTCCATTGCAGCAAAAGGAGCCTGAACACTATAGCCGGCGCATGATATTCAAAACTGCTAATACTCACCACATTCTAGAGTGTACCCAAATTAAAATGACATCAATTTTGGGCCATTATCAGGCATGCCCATACTCGCGGCAAACTCGGCATCAAGTTGCGTGTGAGGAGCATCTCCCATCATTTCTTTCACCCTACAAACGAAAAATTTTTAGGTATAAATTTTATATAGAAGTGGAGAAAGAGGGACAAGCTTAAAAATTACTAAGCATGACAAAAGAAATTAGTTAAGGATTTCTGGATAAAGGAAATAATAGTATTTTTAAATTAGGAATTAACTACAGCACCTCATATGTTTCTCCAATTCTACATGTTGTCCAATTGAGTTTCAGAAATTGGAACAGCTAAACACACGTCTAAAGTTAATCACAGGTAAATATTTCTTGGAAAAAAAAAAGAACATAATCACAAGTGCCATCTCACATTCTAAGAGAACTAATACGCCAGAACTAAAACTACAGGGTAAATACAAAAAAGACAACTATGCGTGATAAATTCACATGAAAACTACAACTATGTAACTTTTATCCCACACAGATAAGACATAATATCAGTGAACTTGCGACCTACTTTAATGAAAATACTAACCGGATTTTACTATAACATGACTGCAAATATCAACAACTACAATAACCTGTCCCAATAAAAGTTATCTCATGATTTCCTTCTAATGATTTACAATCCCTTTTGTGCCATCAGGAATAGCATCGGGCATTAATATCAAACCAAACATTCTATGTTGGTCATACCCTGCCAGCTGACCCAAGCCTAGTTATGGTAAGATAGATCTCATTAGCATTTTCGTTGTTGTTGATAGTGCCGAAAAAACTAGCAACACCAAACAACTAACCAAATAATTGTACATTATCACTCACATAAGACAATCCAAGGAACAGATCAATTATAGTATTAAGTAATCATTCACAATTCCACATGTTAAACAGTTCAATAACACTTGAAGAGCTTACATCGGTCAAACCTTCCTCCCACCCTAGCTACTTCGCCTCCTCCAGTCCTATAACTTAAAGACGCTTTCCATTTCCCTCACAATCTACCTCAAGTTTATTCTACCTAGTTCTCCCCAGTCACTTAGCCAGCTACAGTTCACTATTGGTGATCGACTGAAACATACCCCTAATTTAGGTTAAAAAAATAATCATCATGCCCAAACTATGGAAATAGCTCACGAAAACTCTAGTTAAAAAAAAAGACAGCCATTTTAGCTTTTATTTATTGACAAAAACCATCTTTTTCCAGAAAGTTAGATTAGTGCCCGTTGCCACACACATCAACCAAAAAAATTTTCAACTCATGGAATAATCGCTACAACTATACGCCTCTAAATTAAAAAATTAACATGTACGTCTTCCAGTACCCAAACAAAAGCCAAAAACTCCCACTCCAACTTCCTAACAAAACAGACCTTATTAACACATCATCTTCAAAATTAAACTCAGTAAGCGCAACAAATGACTAAAAGTTCATATTCATCATCTCATTGTCTTACAAGCAATTAAGTAAAGTACCTCTTTTTATGCCTTTTAGACCGAAAATGGTCGTCTCTAACAGCCACGCTTGAGAAGTACCGACTACAAGAAAAAATAAAGAGAAAGACATCATTAATTGGAAATACACATTCAATCAAACTCAAACCCAACTACGTAAGAAACCAGACAAAATCCACCACCCCCCCCCCCCCAAAAAAAAACGAAGCATTTTTTTTTTAACTCGCAATGCAGGCAATAGAACTGTCCCATCCCGGGGAGGTCCTCGTCCACCGGCAGCTCTTTCCCCTCCGACCTAAGCTCCGCATGAATCGCGTCGTCGCGTGAGTCCCACCCAAATCCCAATCAAGGAATCGCAAAAACCCACAATCGGAATCCAATCAGTCCGAAACAGCGAACAAAGCTACAAACTTTATCAATCAGAAGCTCACGAATCGACGAATCGACGAATCGACGGCGAAAAAAAAAAGGATATCTTTCCGGAGGAATTTGGTGCGGCGAGCGGACTTGTGGGAGAGCCTGCGCTTCTTCACCTTGCGGTGGGGGCACTTCCCTCCCATGGCGGCAGACCGATCACCGAGGAGGCCCCACCTTCAGATGCGGCGGCGAGGTTCAACCTCGCCGGCGATCAACGGCGGCGATCCGGGCGGCGGAGGGCTTCTCTAAACCCTAGAAAGGTCGTATTAGGCGGTGACCGAATCCGAGGGGGTGACCGACTGACCGTGGTCAGTGGTGGTTTTGCCCATCGATAATTTGGACGAGTCAATGGGCATGTGAGGGATGTTAATCGGGTTCGGCCAGTTTTGCTGGATTTTAGGAATGGGTTCGGATTGAATTTAACAATTCAAACTCGAATTTAATCCAAATCAGTAAATTATATCAGTTTTGTTTATTATATTTTTATCCGACCTTATGGAATTTTTAATATAAAAATACAAAAAATAATACAAAATTATTTTATATATTTTAAAATATAATTTTTAAAAATATTACTTATTCGGATGCGATACAATTTATATCACCCCATAACCTGGTCTAATTTATTTATCTTTAATTTTGAATCAATCTATTTAATACGAAGTCTTGTGATAGGATCTCAATGAATGTTTATTTGCAGTATCGCTAAAAGGATATTAAACTGAAACCGTTTTAAATGGCAAAATAACATAACGAAGATCATTGTGCACAAGTAATTAAAATCGTTGATTAAGCATCCAGAGCAGAGAGTGGGGTGACCATGGCCCTTGAGCCGGGCCTAGCATATTGAATTTTTGGCTAGCTAAGCCTTGACTTGCTGGTTATTTCTACCTCGTTAACAAAGAAATTTCTTTCGTGGACATTCTACTTATTTTTGAAAGTGATTCCTTCCAAATAAGCGAATTTCACACGGTTATAAGAATTTATCTATCGTATATATGCTTAATCGAGGTGAAATACGGACCTAAACAACTTAGACAAATATTTCTCTTGTGAGTTCCAAGTTATCTCATTAACTAAAATGAATGAGTTTTTCGTTTTTAATTTAAAAGAAAATAGGCTGTTCGATTCAATGAAATTTTATTGCGTGTGCTGACCCAAGATGAGCTTCAAGCTTGGCGTCAAACTGATACTGTAAAATAATCTGTTACATTATTTTTAATATTTCAATCTATTCCATTATTATACATTGATCTTGGATCAACAGTTAGTGCATTAACCTTGTGGGTTTTCCTTCCTTTTTTTTTTCTTTTCTTTTCTTTCTTTTGTTGCAATGTGCATGCATTCACATCGATGTTTGAGAAAAAAAAAGGAACTTCCATGCACAAATATAATATCCGGGTCGTGGTAATCCACAATAAAGTACATTCTTCAAATAAATTATTCCATTATATATGTTAAGTATAAACTTAATCATAGCATCAAGTAAACATTCCAATATACTTCGCACTAATTATTCATTTTAAGCGTGAAAATTAAGAAAAGCTTAATCTCCAAGCAGGAGGCCATGACGGCTAAGACTCAAGAAGCAGCTTGTGCTTGTCCTTCCTCGACAGCAGGCTGGCCTCATACCCCAACGCCTCTGCCACCGCCTTCTGCACGTTGTTCGCCACTGCCTCCGCCGCGGCCTCCCTCTCTCCGCCGTCGACGTCGAGCTTCTCGGGCAATGCCTCCAAAAAAGTGACCTCAAACTGCACCCATGGGTTCAAGAACAAGAAGAGCAAGTCCATCCCCTTCCACCCCCTCGTCGACGTCCCATGCAACCAGCTCTGGTCCGTCTTGATCGCCACCGGCACAATCCGGCCGCCGAGCTCTGCAAAGAGCTTGCTGAACCTCAGAACGTAAGGCTCTCTGCACGTCGTCCCCTCCGGGAAGATGACGAAATCCGACCTCCGAAGGTTGTCGGCCATGATTTCCCTATCAGCTTCCCTATTCCGGGTTAGCTTGATCAGAGGTAGAGGTGACAATAATCTTGCGTACTGGCCGAGGGACGTCGACGTCGTCGAAACCATTCGGCCAAGAGCGAAGCTGACCACGACGGAGTCCATGAAATTGCGGTGATTGGCTGCCAAGATGGAGCCGGGGGAGCCCGGGGACGGACGGGGAGGGCGGCGGCCGCGGACGACTACGTCGACGCCAAGGAGGCGGTAAAGTGGGATGAAGAGGTTGGTCGGCAAGAAGAGGAAGAGGTGGGAGCGGAGGAGGAAAAGGAGGAGGCCGAAAGGGAGCCAGAGGAGGACGGCGGAGACGTGCAACGGAGTCGGTCGGCGGACGAAGCGGCCGTCATGGAAGATGAGCTTCTTCTTGAGGTTGTTCTTTGGGACCTTAGTTGCAGTTTTGTAAGGGTGCAGTATATGAACCTCCTGTTGAAGAAAGCCAATTTTTAAGATGGTTGTTATATTATCCTAACAATTTTTTCATAGTTCTATCAAAATTTTTTGTAGGTAAGTTATTGGGGTGCAGACAAACCAACATGTGTATTAATGTTTCCCTCCAGTTGAGAGCAGTCTAATTAATTAAAATAATGAAATTCTGAAAATTATATGCTAAAATCTTTATTTCACATTGATTATCATGAAATTATTTTATTTTACAATAAATTAGTTTTATGATATCTATGTTTAGAGTTATATATTTCATTATAATATAGTATAATTTCAATTAAATAATTAAGTAAACCTATTTTATCATAACTTATAATACAGTTTATGAGATACTAATTTGTTACCAAACCAAAATATTTTGGATCAGTTTGGAACATTTTTGTTAAAAATTTGGTTTGGTTTTGGTTATGTAATCTTGCTGCCGAGTGCTTATACGGTAATTCATTTCGGCCAGACAATGCTCAATCTAATTATGAGTCACATTATTACATAAATTTTAATGTTTTAATATTTAATAATAATTTCTATTAGTAGTTAAATTACATTATTAAGATATAATAAATTGTGTAATTGTACAACAATATGACCAAAAGCTTTGTAACTTACCTAAATCTTTTATATCTACCAATGACTACCATCATGTTGGAAGTCTCTTCAAACAATGAAAAACATGACTTGATATTCAACTTTACCTTGCATAGCTTCTTGAGCTCAAGAGGAGTGTCTTCCCCACTGGCAGCAACAATCCACAAATCTGCAAACTCAAATCCAAACTCCTTTCCAAACCCTACCCCTTTCACAAACCCTGTTGCCCTACCCGTTGGCAAATGGACCTCCAATTCTCTCCCCACCACCTTGTCTGCTCCAAGATAATCTCTAGCAAAACTCTCCACCAATACTGTGGGACAACTTGTCATTACCACCCTCTTGCAGCTCATGTTAAAGAGACTCCATGCATCTTGCCTCACATCTTCAACAAAGAACTTTGTTAACACAGAGCGAGAGACAAGCTTGATGTCTTTCACTTTGAGGCCCCCCATGGAAATAAATATCATGATGTTGGTAGCAAGAGATTTTGAGTGGTAATGGGATACGAGAAGTATGAGCGGGTATAGTAGTAGGAGGAGGATTCCTCTGAAGAAGCTCCCCGCTTCCATGGCAACAAGGAAATAGTATGGAAATGGTGATGGAGAGGCAAGGAGTGCACCACACAGATCTGCAACTACTGTTTCATGGCTCAAGCGATCATGGCTAGCCATTGGGATGGGAGATGAGAGATGTCTATTCTTTGCATGGAAGAGGATGGTGGGAAATTGCTGTATTTAAAGATAATTTTGGATGTTGATTAGGTGATGAGATTAGCTGGTTGTGATCAATTGAAATGTGATTTATGTGTCATCAGACAATTATTAATGAAGTGTGGTTGATGAATGGTGAAAAATCCAAAAATCTTAAAATAACCGTACAAACTAATAAGAAAAATAATGTTACCAAACTAAGAGAGTTAAATGCTGCGTTTGACATGTGTCGGGCAAAGCGTGATTTTTTACGAGCTTTATATGTATTAATTATTATGTAGTTTTGTTAAAGTTAATATAATTTATAAGTTTTTTCCCAACTGGTCAAGGTATTAGATCAAGTGGTTAATCATCTAAATTTAAATTTTATAGTATCATATACTCACATTATTGGTTTGAATGGGGGTAGTATTAGAGTAAATATTATTTGGTTTCATTTCTTAACAAGTTAATTTTTTTAAAAAAATATGTTAAAATATTTACGAATTACATTATGTGCATTTGACGATTTTTAAATTTGAAACTGTCGTGTCATTCACTAAGTCTCAGCTCACAAGGTGCATTTATTGATAGAGTGCACAATTTCAACAATGTTGGGTTAAGTAACACAAATAATGCTGGCGAGAATGAACGCGCTACAAATAATTTAAGGATTCGTGTTCAAGGGTTGTTCTATTATAATTATGGGTAAAAAGTATAAGTCTCGCGTAAAAAATGTTTTCTGCCCCAATCTTTAATTTGGACCGTCTAATTATAAAGATAATCCAGATCTATTAATTTTTTTTTAAAAAAATACATTTTGATTTGGGCCGTCCAAGAGATTTATTATTTTCAAAAAAAAAAAAAAAACTTCGATACTTGTAGCTGCCATCAGGTTGCGGCCACTGCCCAATGCGCTCTACCTCGAACCCGCTATCTCGTC
>JAVDBV010059809.1:0-20790 GCA_032619315.1 Piper longum
CTTAAGAACAAGAACAAGAACAAAGAACACAAGAACTCAGAAACAAAGAAGACAAATAATAAAGGATAAAACCTGATCTAGAGCCAAGGCTCTGATGCCAAATGATATGGAACCTCCATGAATAAGCTTGAGAACCCCTTTTTGTATTGGAACCCCCAACACATTAACATGAAAACCCCATGAACAATCCAGCAACAACCCCTAAGAAAAGGCTAGAACTCAGATTTCTTAGAAAGATGATCAAGAATCAGAATTGAGGAAACTTGTTCCTAAATCCCAAATTCGAAACACTCCACAAGAAAGATGATCAATCTACTTGAATGTTTCTTAAGCATGTATTCTACTCAAGAACACAAAGATAAAAAAAACAAATGCTTTAGGCTTTCTTCTCACTTGCAGGTCCTTGCCTTCTTTATCATGCTCATCTTCATGGCGTGTAGGCTGCTCCATAACATATGCTCTTAGGTCATTCCATGATTATGCGCTCTCAAGTCTTTCTGAGATTACGTGCTCCCATGTCATTCTGAGATTACGTGCTCTTAAGTCATTGTGAGATTATGGGCTCTAATGTCATTTTCAAATTACAGGCACTTAGGTAATTCTGAGATTACGGGCTATTAGGTCATTCTCAGATTACGGGCTTTTAGGTCATTCTTAGATTATAAGTTTTATGGTCATTCTTAGTTTACGGCTCTTAGGTCATACAAAGATTCGGGCTCTTAGGTAATTCTGAAATTACGGGGTATTAATTATTTTCGAGATTACATGCTCTTAAGTCATTCTGAGACTCTGGGCTATAAGGTCATTTTGAGATTACGGGCTCTATGGTAATTCTAAGATTACGGCTCTTAGGTTATTCTTTGATTACGGGCTTTTAGCTCATTCTCAGATTACACGCTCTTTGGTGAATCTCAAATTAGGGTTCTTATGTCAGTCTGAGATTACAGGATCCCCGGTCATTTTGAGATTACGGGCTCTAAAGTCATTCTAAGATTATCTACTCTTAGGTCATTCGATGATTACGCGCTCTCAAGTCTTTATGAGATTACGGGATCCCAGGTCATTCTGAAATTACGGCTCCCATGTCATTCTAAGTTTACAGGGTCTCAGGTCATTATGAGATGACGGCTCTCAGGTCTTGCTGAGATTACGGGCTCTAATGTTATTATTAGATTACGGGCTCTTAGGTCATTCTCAGATTACAGCTCTCAGGTCGAGCTCAGATTACGGCTCTCTTGTCATTTTTAGATTACGGGCTCCTAGGTCATTCTGAGATTATGGGTCTCAGGTCATTATGTGATTACGGGCTCTGAGGTCATTCTGAGGCCATACGAGCTCTCATGTCTTGCTATGATTACGAGCTCTCAGGTCGTGCTCAGATTACGGCTCTTCGGTCATTCTAAGATTACAAGCTCTTGGGTAATTCTAAGAATACGAGCTCTCAGGTCATTCCGAAATTACGGGCTTTAAGTCGTCATGAGATTATGGGCTCTCAGGTCATTTTAACATAACGAGCTCTATGGTATTTCTGCTATTACGGTTCTTAGGCCATTTTGAAATTACGGGCTCTCAAGTCATTTTCAAATTACGGGCTCAGAGGTCATTTTGAGATTATGGGCTCTTAGGTCATTATGAGATTACAGGCTGTTGGGTTATTCTAAGATTATGGGTTCTTATGTCATTCTGACATTACGGGCACCTAGGTCATTATGAGGTTACGGGCTTTCAGGTCATTCTTAAATTACAGGCTCATATGTCATTCTGGTATGATGACACTATGGTCATGGTGAGATTACGGTCTCTGAGGTCATTATTAGATTACGGGCTCTCAAGTCATGTTGAGATTACGGCTCTTAGGTCATGGTTAGATTCCGGGCTCTCAGATCATTCTAAGATTACGGGTTCTTAGGTCATTCTAAAATTATATGCTCTGTGGTCATTCTTAAATTAAGGGCTCTCAGGTCATTCTATGATTACGGTCTCTTAGGTCATTCTGAGATTGCGGGCTCTTTGGTCATTCTGAGATTCCAGGCTGAATGGTAATCCAGAGATTACGGATCTTATGTCATAAATAGATTACGGGCTCTTAGTTCATTTCCAGATTATGGGCTCCTAGATCATTTTAAAATTACGGGATCTTAGGTCGTTCTCAGATTACGGGCTTTCAGGTCATTCTGAGATTGCGGGCTCTAAGGTCATTATGACATTACACGCTCTTAGGTCATTTTGGAGATTACAGGCTCTTTAGTGATTCTGAGATTCGGGCTCTTATGTCATTCTGAGATTACGGGTTCTTAGGTCAATTTGAGATTACGGGCTATCAATTATATTCGAGAATACAGGCTCTCAAGTCATACTACGACTATGGGCTCTAAGGTCATTCTAGATTACGGGGTCTATGGTATTTCTAAAATTACGGCTCTTAGGTCATTTTTAGATTACAAGCTTTTAGTTTATTCTCAGATTACGGGCTCTTTGGTGAATTTGAGATTACGGCTCTTAGGTCATTCTAAGATTGTGGGCTCTACAGTTATTCGGAGATTACGGGCTATTAGGTCATTATAAGATTATATGTTCTTAGGTCATTCAATGATTACACGCTCTCAAGTCTTTTTGAGATTACGGGATCTTAGGTCATTCTAAAATTTTGGGCTTCGATGTCATTCTGAAATTACGGGATCTTAAGTCATTATGAGATTACGGTTCTCAAGTCTTCCTGAGATTATGGGCTCTAACGTCATTCTCAAATTACGGGCTCTCAGGTCATTCTCAGATTACGGCTCTAAGGTCGAGCTCAGATTATGGCTCTCCGGTCATTATGAGATTACGGTCTTCCAAGTCATTCTCAGATTATGGGTCTCACGTCATTATGAGATTGCAGGATCTTAGTTCATTTTGATATTACGGTCTCTCTGGTCATTCTGAGAGGTCGAACTCTCAGCGCATGCTCAGATTACGAGCTCTCAGGTCAAGCTCAGAATACAGCTGTCTAGTCATTCCGAAATTACGGGCTCTCAGGTCGTTCTGAGATTATGGGCTCTTAGGTCATTCTAAAACTATGGGCTCTATGGTATTTCTAATATTACGGCTCTTAGGTCATTGTGAGATTACAAGCTCTCAGGTCATTTTCAAATTACGGGCTCTTAGGTAATTCTGAGATTACGGGCTCTCAGGTAATTCTGAAATTACGGGTTCTTAGGTCATTCTGAGATTAACACCTCAGGTCATTTTGAGATTACGGGCACCTAAGTTATAATGAGAATACGGGCTCTTAAGTCATTTTTAAATTAAGGGCTCATAGGTCATTCAGATATTATGACTCTAATGTCATACTGAGATTACGGGTTCTAACTGCATGATCAGATTACGGGCTCTCAGGTCGTGTTGAGATTACTGCTCTAAGGTCATGGTTAGATTGTGAGCTCTCAGGTCATTTTGAGATTACAGCCTCTCAAGTCATTCTCAGATTACGGGTTCTAAGATCATTTTCAAATTATTGGATCTTAGGTCATTCTTAGATTATAGGTTCTAAGATCATTATAAGATTACTAGCTCTCAGGTCATTCTCAGATTATGGGCTATATGGTAATTCTGAGATTAGGGCTCTTAGGTCATTCTTAGAATACAGGTTCTCGCGGGCATTCTAATATTACGGGCTCTTAGTTCATTCTCAGATTACGGGCTGTCAGGTCATTCTCAGATTACGGGCACCCAGGTCTTTCAGAGATTACGAGCTCTTAGGTCATTCATAGATTACGGGCTAGAGGTGATTCTTAGGTTACGACTCTCAAGTCATTCTAAGATTACATGTCCCATGTCATGCTTAGATTATGAGCTCTCAGGTCATGTTGAGATTACAGGTCTAAGGCCATGCTAATATTACGGGCTCTCAGGTCACTCTAAGATTACGGCCTCTCAGGTCATTCAGAGATTACGGGTTCTTAGGTCATTCTGATATTGTAGGCTCTGAGGACATTTTCAAATTACGGGGGCAGGTCATTTTAAGATTACCACCTCTATGTTCATTTTGAGATTATGGGCTCTTTGGTGATTCTGTGGTTACGGCTCTTAAGTCATTCTGAGAGATTACGGGCTTTATGGTAATATTGAGATTATGGGCTCTAAGGTCATTCTCAGATTACGGGCATTCAGGTCTTTCAGAGATTACGGGCTCTTAGGTCATTCTTAGATTACGGGTTCGAGGTCATTCTGAGATTACGACTCTCAAGGCATTTTGAGATTAAGTGCTCCCAAGTCATGCTTAGATTTTGAGCTCTTAGGTCATGTTGAGATTATGACCTCTCAAGTCATTCTGAGATTACGGGTTCTCAGGTCACTCTGAGATTGCGGCCTCTCAGGTCATTCTGAGATTACGGGTTCTTAGGTCATTTTGAAATTGTATGCTCTGAGGTCATTCTGAAATTATGGGCTCTCGGGTCATTCTAAGATTACGGGCTCTTTAATGATTTTGAGATTACGGCTATTAAGTCATTTTAAGATTACGGGCTCGGAGGTAATTTTAAGATTACGAGCTCTCAAGTCATTCCGAGATTACGGACTCTCATGTCATTCTAAGACTATGGGCTCTAAGGTCGTTCTGAGATTATGGGCTATATGGTAATTCTCAGATTCGGATCTTAGGTCATGCTGAGGTTACGGGCTCTCAGGTCATGCTCAGATTACGGGTTGTCGGGTCATTCTATGATTACGGGTTCTCAGGTCATTTCTAGATTAAGGGCTCTTCGGTCATTTTGAGATTACGAGCTCTCCGGTCATTCTAAGAGTACATAGAATACGGGATCGTAGGTCATTTTGAAATTACAAGCTCTTAGGACATGCCGAGAATACGGGCTCTTAGATCATTTTGAGATTACGAGCTCTCAAGTTATTCTAAGATTATGGGCTCTTAAGTCATTCTGAGATTACAGGCACTGTAGTCATTCTAAGACTATGGGCTCTTAGGTCATTTTAAAATTACGGGCTCTTAGGCCAATCTTAGATTACGGGCTCTCAAGTCATTCTAAGGTTATAGGCTCTTAGGTCATTCTCAGAGTACGGGCTCTCAAGTAATGCTAAGATTACAGGCTCTTTGGTCATGCTTAGATTACGGCTCTTAAGCCATTTTGAGATTATAGGTTCTCATGTCAGTCTACGATTACGGGTTCTTATGTCATTGTAAGATTACGGGCACTTAGGTCATTTTAAAATTACGGGCTCTTACGTCATTCTAAGATTATAGGCTCTTACGTCATTCTAAGATTATGGGCTCTCGAGTCATTTTATGATTACAGGCTCTCAGGTCATTCTGAGATTACGGGTTCTCAGGTCACTCTGAGATTGCGGCCTCTCAGGTCATTTATGAGATTACGGGTTCTTAGGTTATTTTGAAATTGTAGGCTCTCAGGTCATTCTAAAATTATGGGCTCTCGAGTCATTTTAAGATTACGGGCTCTTTAATGATTTTGAGATTACTGCTATTAAGTCATTTTAAGATTACGGGCTCGAAGGTCATTCTAAGATTACGGGCTCTCAGGTCATTCCGAGATTATGGACTCTCATGTCATTCTAAGACTATGGGCTCTAAGGTCGTTCTGAGATTATGGGCTATATGGTAATTCTCAGATTCGGATCTTAGGGCATGCTGTGGTTACGGGCTCTCAGGTCATGCTTAGATTACGGGCTGACGGGTCATTCTATGATTACGGGTTCTCAGGTCATTTCTAGATTAAGGGCTCTTCGGTCATTTTGAGATTACAGGCTCTCCGGTCATTCTGAGAGTACATAGAATACGGGCTCATAGGTCATTTTGAAATTACAAGCTCTTAGGACATGCCGAGAATATGGGCTCTTAGATCATTTTGAGATTACGAGATCTCAAGTTATTCTAAGATTATGGGCTCTTAAGTCATTCTGAGATTACAGGCACTGTAGTCATTCTAAGACTATGGGCTCTTAGGTCATTTTAAAATTACGGGCTCTTAGGCCAATCTTAGATTACGGGCTCTCAAGTCATTCTAAAGGTATAGGCTCTTAGGTCATTCTCAGAGTACGGGCTCTCAAGTAATGCTAAGATTACGGGCTCTTTGGTCATGCTTAGATTACGGCTCTTAAGTCATTCTGAGATTATAGGTTCTCATGTCAGTCTAAGATTACGGGTTCTTAGGTCATTGTAAGATTACGGGCACTTAGGTCATTTTAAGATTACGGGCTCTTACGTCATTCTGAGATTATAGGCTCTTACGTCATTCTAAGATTATGGGATCTCGAGTCATTTTATGATTACGGGCTCTCAGGTCATTCTGAGATTACGGGTTCTCAGGTCACTCTGAGATTGTGGCCTCTCAGGTCATTCTGAGATTACGGGTTCTTAGGTCATTTTGAAATTGTAGGTTGTGAGGTCATTCTGAAATTATGGGCTCTCGGGTCATTCTAAGATTACGGGCTCTTTAATGATTTTGAGATTACGGCTATTAAGTCATTTTAAGATTACGGGCTCGGAGGTCATTCTAAGATTACGGGCTCTCAGGTCATTCCGAGATTACGAACTCTCATGTCATTCTAAGACTATGGGCTCTAAGGTCATTCTGAGATTACGGCTATATGGTAATTCTCAGATTCGGATCTTAGGTCATGCTGAGGTTACGGGCTCTCAGGGCATGCTCAGATTACGGGTTGTCGGGTCATTCTATGATTACGGGTTCTCAGGTCATTTCTAGATTAAGGGCTCTTCGGTCATTTTGAGATTACGGGCTCTCCGGCCATTCTGAGAGTACATAGAATACGGGTTCATAGGTCATTTTGAAATTACAAGCTCTTAGGACATGCCGAGAATACGGGCTCTTAGATCATTTTGAGATTACGAGCTCTCAAGTTATTCTAAAATTATGGGCTCTTAAGTCATTCTGAGATTACATGCACTGTAGTCATTCTAAGAATATGGGCTCTTAGGTCATTTTAAAATTACGGGCTCTTAGGCCAATCTCAGATTACGGGCTCTGAAGTCATTCTAAGGGTATAGGCTCTTAGGTCATTCTCAGAGTACGGGCTCTCAAGTAATGCTAAGATTACGGGCTCTTTGGTCATGCTTAGATTACGGCTCTTAAGCTATTCTTAGATTATAGGTTCTCATGTCAGTCTAAGATTACGGGTTCTTAGGTCATTCTAAGATTACGGGCACTTAGGTCATTTTAAGATTACGGGCTCTTACGTCATTCTGAGATTATAGGCTCTTACGTCATTCTAAGATTATGGGCTCTCGAGTCATTTTATGATTACGGGCTCTCAGGTCATTCTCAGATTACTTGCTCTCAGGTCGTTCTCCAGATTACAGGCTCTTAGTCATATTCAGATTACGGCTCTTCGGTCATACTCAGATTAGTGCTCTCACGTCATTATGAAATTACGGGTTCTCAGGTTATTTTATGACTACGGGTTCTCAGGTCATTCTTAGATTACTTGCTCTCAAGTCGTTCTCCAGATTACAGGCTCTTAGTCATATTCAGATTACGGCTCTTCAGTCATACTCAGATTACTGCTCTCACGTCATTATGAAAATACGGGCTCTCATGTCAGTTTATGATTACGGGTTTTCAAGTCATTCTGAGATTACGGGCTCTTTAGTGATTATGAGATTACGGCTATTAGGTCATTTTGTGATTACGGGTTCCCAAGTCATAATGAGATTACTGGCTCTCAGGTCAATCTTAGAATAGAGGCTCATAGGTCATTCTGAAACTACAGGTGCTCAAGACATGCTGAGATTATGGGCTCTTCGGTCATTCGGAGATTACGGGCTCGTAGGTCCTTCTAAGATTCAGGATCTCAGGTCATTATGAGATTATGGGCTCTTAAGTCATTCTTAGATTTCTGGCTCTTAAGTGATTCTGAGATTACAGGCACTGCAGTCATTCTAAGACTATGGGCTCTTCGGTCATTCTGAGAGTACGGGCTCTGAGGTCATTCCAAGAATATGCGCTCTCAGGTAATGCTCAGATTACGGGTTTTTTGGTCATGCTAAGATTACGGCTCTTAGGCCATTCTGAGATTATGGGTTCTCAGGTCAATCTAAGGCTACGGGTTCATAGGTCATTCTAAGATTATAGCTTCTCAAGTCATTCTCAGATTACGGGCTCTAAGGTCATTTTCAAATTATTGGATCTTAGGTCATTCTTAGATTATAAGCTCTAAGATCATTATAAGATTACGAGCTCTCAGGTCATTCTCAGATTACAGGCACTATGGTAATTCTAAGATTATGCCTCTTAGGTCTATCTAAGATTACGGGCTCTACGGTAATTCTGAGACTATAGCTCTTTGGTCATTCTTTGATTACGGACTCTTAGGTCATTATGAGATTACGGGCTCTTAATTCTTTTTGAGATTACGGGTTCTTACGTCATTCTCAGATTATGGGCTTTTAGGTCATTATGAGATTACGAGCGCCGAGGTCATTCCTAGATTACGACTCTAAGGTCATCTTGAGATTGCGGGATCTCAGGTCATGCTTAGATTACAGGCACTCCAGTCATGCTGAGATTACGGCTCTCAGGTCAAGCTGAGATTGCGAGCTCTCGGGTCATTTTAAGATTACGGATCTTAGGTCATTTTAAGATGACGAGATCTTAGGTAATTCTGAGATTCCGTCTCTCAGGACATGTTTAGATTATGTCTCTCAGGTAATGCTCAGATTACGGTTCTCAGGTCATGCTAAGATTACAGGCTCTCAGGTCATTATGAGATTCCAGGCTCTCAGGTCATTATGAGATTACGGTCTCTTAGGTCATTCTAAGATTACGGGTTCTCAGGTCATTATGGGCTCTCAAGTCATTATGGCCTCTTTAGTAATTTCAAAATTACGGGCTCTTTCGTAATTCTGAGATTACGCCTCTTAGCTCATTATGAGATTACGGGCTCCTAGGTCATTTTGAGAATACGGGCTTCTCAAGTCATTCTTAGAATACGGGATCCTATATCATTCTAAAATCACGGGGTCTCAAGTCAGTCTTAAATTACGGGCTCTTATGTCATTCTTATATTGCAGCTCTCAGGTCATGCTCAGATTATGGTTCTTAGGTCAAGCTGAGTTTACGGGCTATTAAGTCATCTTAAGATTATGGTCTCTAAGGTCATTTTAAGATTACTGGCTCTAATGTCATTCTGAGATTATGGGCGCTTAAGCCATTCTTATATTAAAGTCTCCGAGGTCGTTCTTAGACTTGGGCTCTGACGTTATTCTGATACCACCTGTAACGACCCGCAATTTGTCAATTATTTAATTGGGCCTAGATGGCCAGGTGTTCGTAAAAATCAAGCCATAAATATGACTCATTCAATGTAAAGTATGTTTTAAACAAGATATAATAATAATTGTCCCACAATCTTAGAGTAAACAACCTAATAAGTTGCTGAATTATAAAAATTTAACAACAATGTATAAGATTTATTCCCACTATCTAGGACCGTTTCCCACAGCCACATATATAACTCAAATAAAATTAAAAGGGAGTCCTCATGTTTATCTTGCTCCATGCTCTGGTAGTTAATGACTTCTCCCACCTACTTTCGTATATGCATACTTGTGGAGGCAATTCCGCGTTAGTGAGAAAACCACTAAGCCGTATAATTAAAGAAACAAGTCAAATATACTTCCTATTCCAAAGTTTTTTCATTACGCAGGGAGGCACTCCGCTACACTCCTACTATTATTATCATGCGGGGAGGCATTCCGCTACACTCCGATTATTATTATGGAGGGAGGCACTCCGCTACACTCCATTTATTATTATGCGGGGAGGCATTCTACTACACTCAATATATTATTATGCGGGGAGGCAATCCACTACACTTCATTTATTATCATGCGGGAAGGCACTCCGCTACACTCCATTTATTATTATGTGGGGAGGCACTCCGCTACACACCATTCGTTATCATGATTAAAATCTTTGCCCCGTGTCGGATTGAGTCAATTCCTTAACCCCGGTTGCACACGGTGCATGGGGGTCGAATCTGGGCTCAGGCCAACTAGGGCTGACAAAAAGGAATATACAACATTTCGATAATTATACGGACCTAGTTTGTAGATAATCTCGTACTGCGACCACGATCTTAATCTGAATGAGAATATAAATTATACATAACTATAATTTTATTTACATAGAAAATGCATGCACTACATGACTAATATAACCAATAAATTTCGTCAATATATAATATGCCACATTTTATACTTACTTTTCAACAATTCTAGTGATATAATTAGTTATTCATTTGACATAATCATTTAAGTCCTTTTTATCATTATAAATTAATTATCGTCATTACAATTCTCACTTGATACTTAATAAAATAATTATTAATTTATAACCAGGAATTTAATTACTATTTTTGGTATATTCTTTAACTAATTTGTATTATCCTAATTCAATGATATTTTTAATACCTTTATTTTAATTTATTTAATTTAATAAAGGTTTAGTTTTTATATGATTATAATTTATTAACCACTCGATTTAATATCACTATTTCTAACATGCCGAATAATTATTAACAGTTTCTTATTATCGTAATTTTATTAATATCGTAATTTCGTATAATAATTTATTAAATTATTATTTTATCCACTTTACTCGTATCTCATTAACTTAATTATTTTTAAAGATTTATCCAGTCAACTCATATTCACGAAACTGCCATCTTCTTCTTCCCCAACTCTCTCCAAAACAAAGGTGTAATGAGGTGTTTTCCGACGATCTGTTCGTCATCATTCGACCACCACCGGCCAATCTACCACCCTGAATCGACTCATCTCCACCCCATTTTTTATTCCAACCATGAAATTTAGGTCTTGCTATCATGACCTGCCCCCAATCGACCCTCGAAGTTATCAGTTTGATCACGGTCACGAGTGCGCTTCATGACCTGCCCCCAACCAACCGTCGTCGACCGCCGTCGGCCGCCACCGAATAGCTCCACCATGCTTCCAAAGTTCATCCTCGACCAACCCCGGCCAGCCGGATTTCTTCACTCACCGTCGTCACTACTGTTCATGTCGTTTGTCGGCTATGAACGACTTAAGTTTGTATTTTTAGTTTAATTATTTTCTTTCTCATCGATTTTAGATTTAATTATTTCTTATTGATTTAAGACATTAAATCTCTTTTTTTTATCAATTTTTATTGTCAATTTACCATACGCCATGCAAGGAAATTAAGAAGAAGAAGGGAAGAAAAATTACCCGAACAAGGAGGAAGACAGCATCAATCTGAAGGAAAATGAAGATGACGTCCCCCCCTTTTTACCCCCTTTTTATAATGATATAAAATATTGGCTAGGGTACGTGGAAGCACCCTTTCACCGTAATTCCTTTAACTGGGTAATTGGGTAATCGACATGATTCACTTAACCATTTAAATGGTTACACGGTATGGTTCACTTAACCGGTTAAATAGGTAAATGGTACGGTTCACTTAACTGGTTAAACGGGTAAATCATACTTAACCAGCTAACGATAATTATTTTAAATAAAAATTTTTTTCCCACGTTCGATCCCACCGCGTCGAACGTTATTATTATTTTATTTATTTTATTTTATTTTTTTTCTGGGTCTTTACATAACGGCCTCATAGGTCATTCAGAGATTACGGGCTCTCGGGTCATTCTAAGAGTACGGGCTCTTAGGTCATTCTGAGGGTATGGGGCCCTCTGGTCATGCTGAGATTACGGGCTCTCAAGTCATGCTCAGATTACGCCTCTCAGGTCATTTTAGGATTACGGGTTCTTAGGTCATTCTAAAATTACAGGCTCTCAGGTAATTCTAATATGATGAGCTTTCAGGTAATTCTCAGATTTCGGGCTCTAAGGTCATTCTTAGATTACGCGCATTTAGGTCATTATAAGATTACTGGCTCTCTGGTCATTCTGAGATTACGGGCACCTAGGTCATTTTATGATTACGGGTTAATAGGTAATTCTGAGATTACGGGCTCCAGGTCATTATGAGATTACAGCTCTAAGGTCAAGATGAGATTACGGGCTCTAACGTCATTCTAAGATTACTGGCTCTCAGGTCATTTTTAGATTTCGTCTTTCAGGTCATGCTTAGATTATGGTTCTTAGGTCATGGTAAGATTACGGGCTCTATGGTCATTGTTATATTACAGGCTCTTAAGTCATTTTAAGATCACGACCGTATTTTATTATTTATGGCAAGTTCCATATATTAATTTATTAATTTAGCTATTTAACTCATATCCAATTATAATTATTTTTATGGATTTATCGCTAATAAATATTATTTTAACTCTAACCGTATCTAGTCAACCCACATTTACGAAACTGCCATCTTCTTCTACCTCCACTCCTTCCAAAATAGGCCTGTAATTGGGAATTTTCCGACGCACTGTTATCATCTTCAACCACCACTGGCCATACCAACTTTATTCCTGACAAGGAATTATGGCTGCTGCCTCTCGGGTATACCAATAATCATCGCTCAAAGTCATCACTTTCATCACGGTCGTCGACTGCACTTTGTTCGCCTTCGGCCGCCGTCAATCATCATCGATCGCCGCCGATCAGCTCCGCCAAGCTACCACGGTTCCAGACTAACCACCTCCGGCCACTACCCGGCCATGGCGACGCCGGAATCGCCCTATTATCGCAATTTCGGCCATTCTGCCGCGCATGCTTGCGTCGCCAATTCCGCTGTCGGCGAGCGTCGCCGCTCCGATCAGATGTTTGATTTGGTACGCTCAACCCTCTAGAGATCCTTCCCAACTGAATTGGACTCCGATTGCTGCGCACGCCGGTCAGATTTCTTCCTACGGTCGACCACCCTGCCCAAACTTCCGGCTTGTCGGACATGGACGACTTCAAATCAACATATGCAATGCATAAAAATTAAGGAGAAGAATGAAAGAGGAAAATACCCGAGCAAGGAGGAAGTCGGCGTCTATAAAAAAGAACACAATATGAATGACGCTCTCCCTTCTCTTTATATAATGAAATGATAGCTAGGGTATATAAAATCATACGTCAACCGTGCATTTTGCTCAACGGGGTAAACGGGTAATCAGTACGTTTCGCTTAACTTGTTTAAACGGTTAATTTGGATGGTTTACTTAACTGGTTGAACGGGTAGATTATACTTAACTAGCTAACGATAATTATTTTAAATGAAAAAAATTAAATTTCCCCACGTTCGATCCCATCGGGTATTTCATAGCCATTGCCTGTCCAGTCCCCAATGTAGCTTCTTCTAATCTTTGATTTCTCCAGAATACCTTTGTCAAAGGGATCTCCTTGTTACGGAGTGTCTTTATTTCCCTTGCCAAGATGCCAATCGGTTTTTTGCTCGCAAGTCTGCAAAATTTGTGATAATGTGATTCTCATCTTGTACATATTTCTTTAGAATTGACACATGAAAGACATCGTGTACACCAACAAGGCTTGGTGGTAATGCTAATCTATATGAATAACTTTTGATTCGATCCAGAATTAGAAATGGTCCTATGAATCTTGGCATCAACTTCCCTAGTGTTCTAAATCTGATCACTCCCTTTTTAGGTGAGGTCTTAAGGTAGACAAACTCCCCAATTTGGAATTCTAAGTCCTTCCTTCGAGTGTCTGTACAACTTTTTTGCCGATCCTGACTGCCTTAATCCTTTGTTGGATGAGTTGCACTTTTTTAGCTGTTTCTCTTACCATCTCTTGCCCGACTATAACTACCTCGGTAGACTACAACTAGCACGATGGAGATCTACAGGGCCTACCGTATAATGCTTCAAAAGGTGCCATCCCGATACTATCCTAATAAGAGTTATTGTAGGTGAATTCAGCTAAGGTTAAGTGCTTCTCCCAATCTCCACCTCAGTCATGGATGTCAGCTCTCAACAAATCCTCCGAAGTTTGATTGGTCCTTTCACTCTGACCATCAGTTTGAGGATGATATGCTGTACTTAGCTTAATTTGGGTCCCCATAGCTTTTTGGAAAGCTTCCCAAAAATGTGACGTGCATAGAGAATCTCTATCTGAGACTATCATCTTTGGAATTCCATGTAGCCTGACAATGTTATTAATGTATTGTTCTGCTAGGTATTCCACCATCCTTGTTGATTTCGTGGGGATAAAGTAACCTGCCTTAGTCAGACGATCCACAACCACCCACATTGAGTCATGTCTTTTCTGTGTCCTTGGGAGTTTAGTGATGAAATCACATGTGACACACTCCAATTTCTAGGTAGGTATCTCTAAAGATTGTAATAATCCACCAGGTAGTTAATGTTGTGCTTTGATCAATTGGCATGTCTGATACTTAGACAAAATCCAATACATCCCTCTTCATTCCAATCCACTAGTAGGTTCGCTTTAGGTCCTGGTACATTTTTGTAACACCAGGTTGTATTGAGAACCTTGAACGATGAGCCTCCTCAAGGATATCCCACCTTTGAGACAATATGTAAGAGGAAATTCACTTCTTTCATCCAGAAGTCACACTTGGATAATTTGGCGAACAACTTATTCTCCCTCAAAACTTGAAGAGCAATGGACAAGTGTTTTATATGGTCTTCCTCATTATTTGAATAGACTAAAATGTCATCCGCAAATATGATAATAAACTTATCCAAGTATTCATGGAACACCGTGTTCATAAGTGACATAAGGGCCGCTAGCGCATTTGTTAGACCAAAAGGCATAACCGGTAACTCATAGTGTCCATCTCGAGTTTGGAAAGCCGTTTTCTTAATGTCAGATTCCTTGACTGGCAATTAATGATATCCATCCCGTAAGTCTATTTTTTATAATACTCCTGCTGTTTTCAGCTGATCAAATAAATTATCAATTCTCGGTAAGGGGTACTAATTCTTGACTGTCACTTGATTGAGCTGGCGATAGTATATGACAATCGAAGTGAGCCATCCTTAACAAAAAGAAGTACTTGGTCGGACAAAACCTGCCTGCAACAACTCTTCCAGTTGACTTTTTAAGTCCTTGAGCTCCGCTGGAGCCATGCGGTATGGTGCTTTAGAGGTTGGTGACATTCCAGGTGCTAAGTCAATGACATTTAGGAGGTAACCCTGGAAGTTCGCCTTGAAATACATCCGGAAATTCTGCTACTACTAGAGTAGCAAAGTCGAGTGCTTTTTTCTGGAACACAGACACAAGAAAGTATTGTCCATTGAAAGCTATTACAAACTCCGCCCATGAAATGGACGAAATCTCCTGTTGATGGAATGTAGTCTTGTCCATGGACTTCCACCAATACGATGCTTCCTCCTGAAGCATTCATTTTGCTAACCTTACTTGATGCCGATGAGGCAGAGAGAGAGCTCTAAATGCTTTCTCAGTAATATCAATCCAGCTCTCCGCCATCATTGGGTCAGTCCCTCTAATGAATACTTTAGCTCCATTCTTCCGAAACTTCTCTACAGTGTAACGATCACTATCGTCCACAAATGGCAGTACCACTTGTCGGAGTAGGTTTGGAAGTACCCTCGCTCGCCCGAGTAAGCTACCCCTACCCTCTCTTGGGCTCTCCCATAATCCCCATTTGGGACGTTACTAGGACCCACAACCAAATTTAGAGCTCCATTCCCTTCTAACAATCCCCGTAACTGCTGCGCAATGTTCTGAACCACAGAACTAGTACCTTCGAAAGGCTGGGCTAGTCCTTGTATGGCCATCAGAATCTGGCCCAACACACTCCCCACGTTCGACTCTCACTGCGCAGTTTGGCTCGACTTCCTACGGTTGTCATTTACATGCATTGCTAAAGTGGGGCACACTATCCCATGACACCGTTATCTACATCGCACAGGCATCCCATACCACCCATACTACATAGATAACACCGCTAATTGTAAAGGTGTCCCATATACGCTCATTGGTTTAGGTGCCACGTGCACTTAGCATGACACATAAGCGCCACACCGTCCAATACCAGTGTTAGGCTTAAAAGTTGTTTCTTTCAGTGATTACTTAGGTTAGTTAGTGAGATCACTAATTCACTAATGACATACCGCATAGGAAAAAGATAAGTATTGGACTCTTCAATAAGGTACTTGAGTCATATGATGCGAGCTTTTAGGAAATCGGGCTCCGGTACCACCTATAACGACCCGTCATTCTTCAATTATTTAGTGTGGGCCTAGATGGCCAGTGTACATAAACAAACTACCAAGTTGCTGAATTATAACAATTTAACAACAATGTATAATGATTGGTTCCGACTGTCTCGGACCGTTTCCCAGTAGCCACACGTATTTCTCAATAAAAATTCAAAGGGAGTCCCAATATTTATCTCGCTCCATGCTCTGGTTGTCAATGGATTCTCCCACCTAATTTCATATCTGCACACATGCGGAGGCAATTCCACATTAGTGACTACAACACTAAGTAACATAATAGGAAAATCAAGTCAAGTACATTCCACTAGTTCCATATGGTCATTTTAATATGCGGTGGTGCGATACCACAATACTCCAAAACAATGCGGAGGAAGTATCCACAGTGATCCACACACCCTGGCAGTAGCGTTTTTTGTGGGGAGGCTACCACTACCATCTCCAGTGCTAGTGCCTCACATACCACGGCCGTAGCCTTATTGTGGGGAGCCTATCACTGCACTCAGGTGATTGCTAAACCCTGTTTGTGGGGAAGCCCTCACTACCAATTCTAGTGCTAGTGCCTCGCACAACCCGGCTGTAGCCTTTTTATGGGGAGGCTATCACTTCACTCTAGTGCCAATGCCTTGCACACCCCTGCTGTAGCCTTTTTATTAGGAGGCTATCACTACACTCTGGTGATTGCTATGCCTCGTTTGCGGGGAAGCTATCACTACCAATTATAGTGTCAGTGCCTCGTACACCCTGGCCATAGCCTTTATATTAGGATGCTCTCGTTGCACTCAAATGCGATGGAGGAATCGTTGTGCCTTGCTCACCCCGGCCGTAGCCTTTTTATAGGGCCGCTATCACTACTCCAAAGCATTTCAATGCAATATACAATTTACATACATAATACGGCCCCGTGTCGGACTAAGTCAATTCCTTAACCCCGGTTGCACTAGGTGCATGGCAGTCAAATCTGGGCTCAAGCCGACCTACGCTACTAAAATGGAAAATATGACGTTTTACCTATTATACTCACCTGACTTATGATTTCGTCCGACTGTGATCCGCTAACCCTAATTTGAGTGGAAGAAGAAAATTGTATATTAGTAAAATTTTATTTACATAAACCTACATGGAACTAAATGATATGTCGTATTAAATATTTCATCTTCCATAATTCTATTTAAATAATTGATTATTCATGTGACATACCCTTTTAAGTCATTCGTCACATTTTAAGTTAATTATCTAAATCATAATTCACCCTTGACAATTAATAAAATAATTATTACTATATAACCAGGAATTTAATTACTATTTTCAGCATATTCTTTAACTAATTCGTATTATCCTGATTAAAGTATATTTTTAATACAATTATATTAATTTATTAAATTTAATGAAGGTTCGATTTTTATATGATTATAATTTATTAACCCCTCGATTTAATTTAACCGTCTCCCACTACAGTATTTTATTATTTGTGTCAACTTCTATAAATTAATTTATTAATTTAGCCACTTAACTCATATCCTATTAAAATAATTATTTTTATAGATTTATCACTAGTTAATTTTATATTAACTTGAACCATGCCGAAAATCCTCGCCCAAAGTGGTCATTTCGTTCATGGTCATTGACCGCACTTCGTTCGCTCCGGCCACCGTCAATAGTCGTCGACTGCCATTGACCGCTGCCGACCAGCTCCACCATGCTTCCACAGTTCCGCCCTGACCACCCCCGTCCACTTCCCGGCCGCGGCAATGCCAGAATTGCCTGATTATAGCAATTTCGGCAATTCCGCCACCCATGTTTGCGTCGCCGATTCCGCCACCGAAAAGTGTCGCCGCTCCGATCAGATGTTTATTAGGTGCCCTCAACTCTCCAGACATCTTTCCCAAGTGGATTGGACTCCAATTGCTACCCACGCCAGTCAGATTTTTTCCTCAACTGCCGTCCCCTGTTTTCGCCCTATTTTTGGCGCTGCTAATTCAGGTCGGACTCCATCTCTGGGGATAATCGGTCATGACTGGTCGACCATGAGAGTCGCCCCCCCATGTCAGATAGTTCACCGCCATGATCCCCGGCATGGAGGTCGTCGGTGGTACTATTCCGGCGGTGATTAATTTTTGTTATTGATTTAAAGCTTTAATTTCATGATTATCAAGTTTATTTTTCAATTCCGATATATGTATGCATGAAAGCTTAGAAAGGAAGATGAGAAAAATTACCTGACTAGGGAAGAAATGAGGGTGACATCCACCCCTTTTACCCCCTTTTTATAATGAAATAAAATACATCTAGGGTACGTGGAAGCACCCCTTCACCGTAATTCCTTTAACTGAGTAATTATGTAGCCTAATACGTTTCACTTAATTGGTTTAAACGGTTACTTTGGATGGTTTACTTAACTGGTTAAACGGGTCAATCATACTTAACTAGCAAACGACAATTATTTTAAATGAAAAAAAAATTAAATTTTCCCACGTTCGATCCCACCAAGTCGAACATTATTATTATTATTATTATTATTATTATTATTATTATTATTATTATTATTATTATTATTTATGTTTTATTTTTTTATTTTTTTTTCCCGGGTCATTACCGAGATTACGGGCTCTCGGGTCATTATGAGATTACGACCTCTCAAGTCATTATGATATTATGGGCTCTAAGGTTATTCTTAGATTACGGGCTATAAGGTCATTCCGAAATTACGTATTCTCAAGTCTGTCTTAGATTATGGGCTCTTATGTCATTCTGAGATTACGGGCTCTTAGGTCATTCTTAAATTACGAGCTCTCAAGACATTCTGAAAATACAAGCTCTCTTGTCATTCTCAGATTACGGGCTCTCAGGTCATGCTCAGATTACTGCTCTCAGGTCATGCTCAGATTACGGCTCTCAGGTTATGCTGAGATTACGTACTCTCATGTCATTAAGAGATTACGGGCTCTCAGGTTATTTGAAGATTACGGGCTCTCAAGTCATTTGAAGATTACGGACTATTAGGTCATTTCGAAATTATAGAGTCTTAGGTCTTTCTGAGATTACGGGCTCTTTGGTATTTGTGAGATTACGGTCTCATAGGCCATTCTTAGATTACAGGCTCTACGATCATTATGAGATTGTGGGCACCTAGTCATTCTAAGATTACGGGCTTCTAGGTCATTCTGAGATTACGGGCTCTCATGTCATGTTGAGATTTCGGCTCTTAGGTCATTTTGAGATTACAGGCTCTTAGGTCATTCGGAAATTACGGGCTCTCAGGCCATTCTAAGATTATGGGCTCTTAGGTCATTATGAGATTACGGATACCATAGCCATTCTAAGATTACGGGCTCCCAGGTCATTCTCAGATTATGGGCACTCAGGTCATTATGAGATTACGGCTCTCAGGCCATGCTGAGATTACTGGCTCTAACGTTATTATCAAATTATGGGCTCAAGTCATTCTCAGATTATAGCCCTAAGGTCATGCTCAGATTACGAATCTCAGGTCATGCTAAAATTACGGGCTCTAAGGTCATTCAAAAATTACGGGCTTTCACGTCATTCTAAGATTATGGGCTCTATGTCATTCTTAGATTATGGCTGTTAGGTCATTTTAAGATTATGGGCTCTGAATTCATTCTAAGATTATAGGCTCTCAAGTCATTCTCATATTACGTACTCCTTGGTAATTCTATGATTACGGGCTCTCCGATCGTTCTGAGATTACGAGCTCTCGGGTTATTCTAAGATTACGGGTTCTATGGTCATTCTGAGATTATTGGCTCATACGTCGTTATGAGAGTACGAGCACTGAAGTCATTTTGAGATTAAGGGCTCTCTGGTAATTTTAAGAGTACAGGCTCTCAGGTTATTTTCAGATTACGGGCCCTCAGGTCTGTAACGACTCGCCATTTTTCAATTATTTAATTAAGCCTAGTTGGCCAGGTGTTACTTTAAAAAAGTACTAAGTTGCTGTATTATAACAATTTGACAGCAATGTATAAGATTAGTTCCCACTGTCTAGGACCGTTTCCCAGTAGCCATACATATTTCTCAATGAAAATTAAAAGGGAGTCCTAATATTTATCGTGCTCCAAGCTCTGGTTGTCAATGGCTTCTCCCACCTAATATCGTATCTGCACACCTGCGGAGGCAATTCCGTGTTAGTGATTACAACACTAAGTAGTATAATAGATGAAACAAGTCAAGGATATTCCACTAGTTCTCTACGTTCATTTTAATATGTGGTGGACTGATGCCGCTATACTCCAAAACAATGCGGAGGAGGTATCCGTAGTGATCCGCACAACCTGGCCGTAGCCTTTATTGTGGGGAAGCTACCACTACCATCTCCAAAGCCAGTTCCTCACACACCCCGGCCGTAGCCTTTTTTGTGGGGAGGCTACCACTGCACTCAGGTGATCGCTGCACCCCGTTTGTGGGGAAGCTCTCACTACAAGTTCTCGGGCAAGTTCCTCACACACCCTGGTCGTAGCCTTTTTACGGGGAGGCTATCACTAGACCCAAGTGATTACTACGCCCCGTTTTGTGGGGAAGTTCTCACTATTAGTTCTAGGGCAAGCGCCTCACACACCCCCGCCGTAGCCTTTTTATGGGGAGGCTATCATTAGACCCAGGTGATTACTACGCCCCGTTTGTGGGGAAGTTCTCACTATCAATT
>JAVDBV010059811.1:0-13697 GCA_032619315.1 Piper longum
TATATATATATATATATATATATATATATATATCAATTTAAATTAAAAATATCAAAACAAGCAAATCATAAAATGAGCAGGACTTAGAGACGCCCGTGAACCTTACTGGTGATGACCTCCATCGTCGATAGTGTGGCCCATGTGGAGTCTTCATTGGGTCTCGAAAAATTTTCTATTAAAATCTGTAAACTCCTAATCTTTATGTACTGAAACAATGTCAAAATAAATGATATTTTTTATTTAAAGGATGTGTAGCAAGTAGCAGGCTGGGAGGGCCAATTATTAATAGCCGACATTATTTATTTTTCAATGAATGCTCCGTGTTTACGCTTTATAGAAACAATGAATCCACACCTTCCCATCAAACCAGGCCTTATCATCAATTCAGTACTGGACTGGAGAGAAATATCGTTCTTGACCGCATGATGAATAACCAACATTGACGGACAGAAATAATTGGTGAATGCCTCTACATATGAAGACGTGCCTCCGTTAGATGGATCCCGTTTCGTCTCTTTCGCTTTTTGTCCACAATTTATATTAGCATAAGCATCTAATTTTATATATGCTCATTATCTGCATCTAAGATCAATGATCTTAACTCGCTTGGACAACAAAAGATCAACACTTGAAAGGACGTCCCTGTTGCAAGTTTGACAATATGGTCTTTTCCACATATTTTGCAAGACAACGTTGTCATTATTGAGTGACCAACTTTGCTATGTATTTACTTCTTTTATCAATTATACCATGGTTACCGACACTAGACAGAAAAGTTGATGAACAAGGGAAAAGTGAACATGATACACAATTCTCTCAATGCTCACTTTGATCCACGTAACATTGACAAGTTTGCGTTATCTTCAATTGGAATTGGAAGGGAAGAAAAAGACCACATCCCGGCTGCGTTGAGTCATCAGCAATGGATGCTCGGGGTCATCGTATGCTTCGAGTATGAAACATGAATCATTTGACCCTTGTTGCAACACCAACACACTCCTAATTATGCAATGTTTGATCCATGCAAACTGGTTACCATACATCACAAAAACTGCAATCAAGCAGAATCATCGATCATGAGCAAATAACCCCAGCTGCTGCGCCAGCACAAACATGAATTGATCTCCAACTGCTTCCAATCTTAACTCATGAAACCTCCCCCATGAAAAAATCCAGCTCTACCCAAAAAAAATCTAACTTGAAGTTGAAACAGGTCTAGCAATGGCCATACTCTTGCTCATCTTCTCCCCTCCACCACCCGGCGCCGACATGGACGACCCTTCCCCTCTCTCAACCCTCTCCAAACCCACGTCCCCTTCTCCCCTGCTCTGCTCCCCACCACCACCCACGGAGCTCGCCGGAGCTCCCTGCTTCAAATGATCTTCAACTCCGTCGTCGCGCGTATGGTCATTGCTCCGGCGCCGGTCCTCCGGCGGCGCCGTCGCCACCGCCGGCGGGGGTAGGGGGTAGAGAGGGAGGATGTGGGCGCGGCAGAGAGGGCAGTTGGAGTGGGTCTGGAGCCAGGTGTCGATGCAGTGGACGTGGAAGGCATGGCAACAGTTGGGGAGGAGGCGCAAGGACTCGTCTTGTTGGAAATCGTTGAGGCAGACGGAGCAGTCGGTGATGCCCATCACCCCCTCCCCCTTCCTGTACCTGCACACTGTCATCGACTTGATTAGCGACTCCTCCACGCCGCCGCCGGCGTCTCCGGCGAGTTCGGGCGGCGGGGAGGCGGAGGGGCGGCGGCCGCGGGTGGAGGAGCCGGAGGTGGCGCAGTACTTGGAGGCGACGGTGTAGTAGGTGACGAGGAGGAAGGCGGCGGCGAGGATGCCGATGATGGCGATGACGAGGGGGGAGAAGTTGGGGTCGGAGGGATCCGACGTCTGCAAGGGGAAGGTAGTCGCCGTCGGCGGCGGGAGGGCGGCGTCGGAGCACCACCGGGGGCAATAGATGCTGCAGATGCGTTGGGAGCAGTCTCTGATGTTGCCATACGGCCATGCCTCTGGATTCCCAACCGAGCCCATTCATACAATCAGTGGAAGAAGACTAGTGTGTCTCAAAACCAGTTAGATTGAGAATTGAGCTGCCATGGAAGAAACAGAACCATATTTCTCATAGCAAAGACTAGATAGAATTATAAATATCGAGCTACGATTTGAGATAAATTTATGGGTAATAAACGATGCTTTGAGCAAAAGCAAAAGCAACTCAACAGAGTAGTAGAAGATCTGGTAACAAGAGTGGAGGAAGAAGAAGATGATGATGATGGTGGTGGAATCAGAGAAATGGAGGAAAGCCAAGGCTAAAGACAACGAGCGATTGTCTAGAAAATGACTCGTGAGATGAAGAATGGGTGGGAGCTTTTGATGGTGAAATGAAGCCTTCTCCGTGTCCAGCTGCTTCCTTTCCTGCTTTACCATCACTGGTTGCAGCCAACCAACGAACCACCTCGGCCATTCACTGTTTTTTTTTTTTTTTACATGGCATTGGCATTGCACATAATAACTAAACTAAAATTGATGTAGAAGTTCCAAATCTTTTCATTATTTTTTGCAGTATATAAGAACAAATTGATGCGTCGTTTTGATCTGAGACTTGTACATCGTTCGAGTCGTGTTTGGCCGACCAATCTAATCTACCTTGTTTTCAACCACCCATTTCTTCGTCCTTATTTTCATCTCCCTAACTCACTAACCTTTTCTTCACATTTTTTTTTCGTGTCACTTTTCTCCACAACTTTTATTCGTACAGAAAAATTATAGAATTTGTTATATTTAAAAATATTTAAAAGTGCGAATGTATTAATTTTTTTATTTTTTTTATTCTAAAAAAATATTCACCTGATAAAAGTGGAGCCGACACAGAAGACGACGTGAAAAAATTTCTCTGCGTTTTTTTAAAATTAATGCATATTTAGACCTTTAAAATTTTTTAAATATAAAAATAAATAAACTTTTTTTTCTCCATGTAAAAAATGGGCACGAAAAATACTGGGACAAAAGTCCCACCACTATATTTTTTTCAAACGCGAAAAAAACTTTTTTTTTTTTTTTTTTTTTTTGTAGTCACTGTCCCAGACCGTCCAGCTCCCATTGAGCTTCACCTGGGCAAATTTATCGGTTATGGGTTTTTCTAGCTGTGTAGAAAAATACATACATGCATACAGATAATAGTTCTTCTACCTATGTGTGTATAATAATTTACGTGTATTTAAGGACTTGAAGGCTTCAGATTGTGGATGTTTGTATGGTTGTTAATTGATTTTAGTCATGTTGTTTTGTCTACTATAGAACCAGTCATGTTATAGATGCGAAAACAGTGAAAGAGAGGAATACAACGGTTTGCAGTATTTAGATACTGCAAGTAGTCCGGCCAATAAGAGGATTATGAACTTTACAATCTACGATGAATATGATTTTTTTTCTCAGTAATTATGGCTGAATAATATTTTTAATAAAATACGTTGTTAGATAAATAAATAAATTGACATTTCAGTGTATATCTGGACAAATTATATACGGTGACGAACCAGTAAACTACAAAGAGCTTTTTAGTGATTTTCGCAGGCTAGCCCACTTAAATTATTTAAAAAATAAATAAGATTCTCCCAATAAGCCATTGGCAATAATAATAATAATAATAATAATAATAATAATAATAATAGTAATAATAATAAAGAAATTGCAAACAAACATATATTGATGTAATGAAAATGAATGATAATTTAAATAAAAGTGCATATACTATTTTGAAATTGTCAACTTTCAACAAAGTGTAGTAAAATTATATACAAGAACTAGCCAACAAGATTATCTTAATACCTACTTAATATTTTTAATTTTTAATCCATTTATAAAATCCAAATTTTAAAAATTAAAAATAAGTACTTAAACTTCTTTATTTTAAATATGGCAATTAACATGTTCATGATATTTTTATAAATTTTGATCAATAATTAATAACCTGACGAAATTAATTGTTTATAAATATTAGCAATTTTTCCTTAATTTTCACCTTCTTAATTGCATCTTTTTATATAAAAAAACCAACTTTCTCGTTCTGAAAATTGTAATCAAGTTGAAGTTCAATTTAAACATTTGTTCTTCTGGTTGCTATTAACTAGTAAACAATTAATTACAAATCTATTCAACAAGTAAAAAACCAATAGCAAAATAAATTTACTTCAGATTAAGTTGTTAGTTGCAAACAAATTTACATTCATAATTAAAACCAAAAGTATTTTTTAAAGGTAAATTTGAACACAAAATTAAAAAAATATTAATATAAAAAATACAATTAGGACATATATAAAGAAATACAAAAAAGTGCATTTATGAATAATAATTGGCACTCAACATAAAATCTAATAATGAATGAAATTTCATATCTAACATTTATTTAATGCTAAACTAAAAAAAAAATCAATGCCAACGACAAAAAGTTAATAACCAACTATTCATTATAAAAATTTTAGAAAAATATGCGAGATATTGCCGTGAAAGACTTATATCGGATAAATTTTAATTTTATATATAAATTTTTATTGATTAATGAGATAGACTATAATAATTTAATATCTCAAAATTAGACATTGATTAACTTTAAAGATATATTATGTTTTAATGAAAATACAAATTATAATTGCTTAATTTTTATTATATTTTTTACTTCAAAGGTATATCCTATTTGAATGAAAAGATAAATAACAATTATTTGATTTTTTTATTATATGTTAGCCAAAGTCGTCCACGTGACCTTCTACTATTAAATGTTTATTTATTATTTTTTATTTAAAGAAATTGAGGATAGTAAGATTTGAACCCGTGACCCACTGCAAGAGGTATTTTTATTATATATTTTAGACTTTTTTTTGTATTTAGATTGGTTGATTCTTCTACGTTTAATCTCTTACCAGTATTGAGTTCTCTTTTATTAATACTAGGTAAGATATCGCATCATATGCGACCTATACCGGATAAATTTTAATTATATATATAAAATCTTATTAAATAATAAGATAAACTATAATAATTTAATATTTTATTTATAAACTGTGATCTTTTGACTTTAAAGATATATTTATTTGAATGAAAATATGAATTATAATTTATTTGTTACAGATTTTTTTCAAAACAATTAGAAAAGACTCTTGTTAGTAAGAAGTTAGAAGTTGAGGGTACCAAAGTTTTGATCCCGTGAGTTAGAAGTTGAGGATACGAAGGTTTTGAACTTATGACCTTTTATTATAAAAGATATTTTATTTTTTTCAAAGAAATAAAGGTTGATGAGATCAAAACTGTAATTTCAAGTGAGTATTGTGTTCTCCTTTTATTAATATTAGGTAAGATGTCGTACCATATGCGACCTATACGAGATAAATTTTAATTATATATATAAATTTTCATTAAATAATGAGATAAACTACATTTAGATATAAGTTGTGATATATTAACTTTAAAGATATATCTGATTTGTATATTTGTTAATGAAAAAACTACATTTAATTAGCTAGATTATAGATTAAAAAAGATTCATGACACCTTTTGTAAATTTCTTTTGGGGCCTAAAGGGTGCAACAATGATTTATTTTATTAGATCTTATTTGAGGATGATGTCTAATCCCCGCAAAAACACAAATTTGGTGGTGTTGATAGCCCTTATGTTGCAGAATATATATTTCAGCAATTCTGAAGGTTGTTCCCACGGTAGATGGCTTAAGTCCTGTGCAATCTAATTGTATTATCATTTGTAATTTATTTACGTTTATTTTACTTGAAGTTGTCTTTTTAATTGCTATGCACTTTTCTTTCATGCAATCTCTTTATGTTGGGTTGCTAGTTTAGTATTTTATTGATAAAATTGATGATTTTTTTTAATTTATCATAGTCTTTTATGGTTCTAGTTGTTGATAATAAGTGCTGCATTTGTAACTTTTTTTTGTTAATTAAAATAGTCAAATCATGATATATCATCCACGCAAAAAATACAAATATGGTGGTGTTAATGGCTCTTATGTTGCAAAAGATATGTTTTAACCATGTATTGCAAAATATACTTCCCCTTGAGATTGGTTAGTTCTTGAGCTAGTATTACTAATTGTGAATCTGATTATTAGATTGGCAAACTCCAAATAGGGAATTTCATTTCATTAAAGGTGTTGAATGCATGCCTGTCTCCGGCTTTAGAGCTGGAAAATTTTCATCAGAATGTTAGGTTAGATTTCTCTTGATAAGTTTTAAATTTTATAAATATATATATATATATATATATATATATATATAGGGTAAAGTGTTAGGTTGTCCGATTACAAGATGGCCCAGATCTATTGATTTAAAAAAAATAATTTAGGCCGTCTGATTACAAGAACGACCTATATACAAGTCACCGGTTGCCTCCAAATGGGATGTGGGAATAACCCAATAATTCTCCCCTTCACACATCACAACACCCGAATCATCTCCCCCTTACCACATGCGGAGACAACATGTCTTGGTAAGGTTCCAAATGACACCAATTCGGGCCAACTTCGGACCGATCGACAAATCGGGAGACACAAATTCAGACCAGTCGACAAATTGTGTAGCTAACTGAGACAACACCAAAACCAACCTTAGCTCTGATACCACTTGTTGGGCCCTTCGGGCCTTAAAAGTGACTTACAATAGGTTCATGAGTCTCTCTTAATCCAAAAGCTAGCTTAAGAATTAAGGCTTTCCCATTAGCCTATATACAAGTCACCGATTGCCTCCAAATGGGATGTGGGATTAATCCAATAATAGGCAGCCTTGTCTGGCTGCCCATCGGCCAAATCCGGCCATGGGGCAGCGAGACATGGCCGGCCAGAATAAACTAAAAGTTACAATGAGTAAATTTGTTTTTGTAAAGAATCGTGAAGAAAACTGCATTTTTTAGAGCAGCAAAGTTACATGTATTTCTTTTAATACATCTATTTATAGTGGGTTAATCTGATTCCATACGAGTTTAGATTCATTGGATTATTATTTGGCTCCTGGAATCAGTGCAGTCAACGTGTGGCTCTGTGAACGTTAATTATCATCAGGATTGATTTACTATAATTTTTATTATCCATTGATGCTACAAAGAGGGTAATGTTCATTTTCCTGCATTTTATGAAACACTTAATCTTTTAGTCTACTAATGTAGTTGGCAAATGTATTAGTTTGGAATTGCTGAATCGACCATGTTTCTAATTTTTTACATCAAATCAGATTTTGAGCACTTCCGTTTATTTTATGAGGTATCTATAGTTCCTATTTATTCCCTTTTAATAAATGAAGTGAATTGATACCTATGTTAGGCAAGTTCGCTGAACAGAGCTTTGTTCCAAATTTTGGCACTTTTGCTTATTCTTTACCCGGTCCAATTAATACAAAATGATAAATTTAATCAGTTTTTCAAAAATAATGAACCAAAGTGAATATAACAAATACATCCTCACTAATCTATTTTGATCTTATCCCCGTTCATATTGAATGTTGGACTAACTAAATTAGTAATTATAGGGGATCTTATATGACTCGTAATTTTGTCTCCAAATTTTTTTTATTAACTCATGAACCTAATAATCTCATCATCCAATGGGCATCCTAAGATATCACATATAATAAACTAATACAAGTATCAATTGATCGACCGGATCATTTTTTTAAGAGTGTCAGGGTTGTTTCAATTATAATAGTACTCCTATAATGTAAAAGGTCTGCTTTAATAATATTATGTGATTAATGGGTGTTAATCGTACAGTATGATGACTATTCATGTTATTATAATTGCGCTTATCTTTTCGTGAAAAGGAAGCTGGCTACCAAGCTTCCTCCCACACTCGGTGCAAAGTGCAAGCATGGCCAGCAGCAACAAGCTCATCGGGGTCATCAACTTCCTGGCAATGCTCCTCTCGGTCCCTATCATCGGTGCCGGAATCTGGCTCTCGACACAGCCCGACAATACCTGCGTGAAGCTACTCCAATGGCCAGTCATTATTGCTGGAATATTGGTCCTCGTTGTCGCCTTGGCTGGCTTCGTTGGTGGCTTCTGGCGAGTCTCCTGGCTTCTCTCCGTCTACTTGATAGCCATGGTGATTGTCATCATTCTTCTAGCAGCACTGGTTGTCTCCATTTTCATGGTTACCAACAAGGGGTCTGGTCATCTTGCACCAAACAGAATGTATTTGGAATATCGACTGGATGATTACTCTGGCTGGTTGAGGAGAAGGGTGGAGAGTCCTCTCAAGTGGGGAAGGATCAAAAGCTGCTTGGCCTCTACCGACATGTGTGAAGGGCTTGATCAAATCTACAGACTTGCACAAGATTTCTTCAATGCACGTATAACACCCTTGCAGGTAAATCATGGTAATTTAACTAAGTGTTTTTACTATATCGTTGCATATATAAGAATATTGTGCATATTGATGATGTGATGATCCATTTTTTCCCGCACAATTGCATTGAACTGTCAGGCATGGAAGATTGTGCTAACTTTTGTCATATGTATATAGTACCGTGTGCGAAATTACTTGGAAAAAGATGAGACATGGAATTTAGATTATATTTTGTTTAATTCTCCTTCCATGCATTGTCTATATTTTTTGTGTTGTCATGTACATAAAACAAGTTTTGATTAATATTCCCTACTTTGTTTAGAGGTAAACAATTTGATTTTTTTTCCTTTAATGCATGCTCCCTAATTGAGTGTGATGATCATATTTGTTTTCTCAGGTTTTCATTTAGACAGACATGAAACAAATTGATACCTCCAAGCACATTTTGGACCGTTTAGTTTCGTTTAATTCTGATTATCATGTGATTATGGATAAGTAGCTGGGAAAGCAAGCATGTAATATTTACTTGACTGCTAAAAGAAAAAGAATCTTATTCTACATAAAGTGAGGAATGTAATCAATTTACATTGCGTTATACGCATAACATGACTTTTGAGTCATTTGGCACAATATTTCATGCATTTTGACATCTTTTGTCCCTTTAGCTTGTCCTCTTTTATCTTTTTCTTTGCACACAGTCAGGATGTTGCAAGCCACCAACACAATGTGGGTTCACGTTTGTGAATCCAACCTACTGGATTAGCCCCATAAACACTGCTGCAGACATGGACTGCTTGCAATGGAGCAATGAACAGACACAACTCTGCTATTCTTGTGATTCCTGCAAGGCTGGTCTCTTGGAGAACCTCAAGAGGGAGTGGAGGAAGGTGGACCTTGTTCTAGCTATCACATTGGTGGCTCTCATCGCCGTGTACTTGCTGGGTTGTTGTGCTTTCAGAAATGCCAAGACCCAAGAACTCTTTAGCAAATATAAACAAGGATATACATGATCTCTGAGATGTTGTTGTTCTAGCTATAAGCTCTAGCTGCTTTCTTCTTTGATTGAGTTTGTTGCTGGTGGAGTTTTAATATTTGAAGCATGGTTGTGTTAGAACTTAAAAGTGGTTTGGGAAGAGGAAAGATTCCCAATTGAATTTGTAGTGCACCGAAAGCAAACTAATCAACTTTTCTCGATTCACTACAAAGTAAGGTTGGTTGGATTAGCTTTGAAAAAGAAAAGAAAGGATGGCTGGATTGAAGTAGTGATCACTTTTTATTTGGTCTACTATGTGTGCTTGGAGAAAAATATTGCGTTTTCATACTTGGTGGTTAAGCGACAATAATTGAGATAAATAGTTGTGTAAAATATTTGAGAGTTTAGACTAACGATGCTTGAACCCTAAAAATCCCAACATTATTTGGCCGCTTAAATTAACACCGAATTACTTAGTTTCGATATGAAGATTTTTGTGGGTTTAATTTGGCTTTGTTTTGATAGGAGCATCCTAGAAGGCTGGACAGTAGTTAAACTTCCTAATGTGTTGGGGATTAAAGATGTTAAATTTCTTAGTGAACCTCATCATGATGCTCTCTATTGAATAAGTTATAGGTTACCCTTGGAGGGTGACGGCGGCATCACCAGGAACATTGTTCAGGGTGGTACGACCGTGAATTATGGACTCTCTATCTCCTTTTATATATGGATTCCCCGCGTGTTCACTTATATATATTTATTTTGTACCTATACTCTTTACTAACTTTTTCATGCAAATTATAATAAAATCTTATGTACATTATAATAAAATTATATGAGTTACATTTACGTAGAACTATTTATTGAGTCCCACTACTCAATATCTATATAGATAAATAAAGAAAAAATAATAATGATAATTATAAACTTTCAACTTAATATAAAGTTTCTAAGTCACTCATCTTAATTATCAAATTAATTGTAATAAAAATTAATTTCAAAATGTATATTAACTAGTACATTACTACATTTTAAAAAAAATTAAAAGTACGTCATGATGATGTCAAAAAAAGATAAAACTTTATCAAGCTTTTGCTTATGCACTTTACTTTTAATATATATAAATATTATTTTGTGAAACCCACTAAAATAAATTCAAAATAGATATACAACTCATATAAATTATAAGAGTTGTAGCTCACCTTAATTTTTCTAATCATAATAATGTATCAAAGTTATTAAAAAATGGATAGAATGATTAATCCTGGGCTTATCAATAATCAAAAGGGCAAATTTTTTTTTTCTCTAATAGTCTAATTTTTCCCAAACTAAGATAAAGAAGGGCATTTAACCATAAATTATAAGAATTTTTAATTTAGGATTCATGTCCCTAAATATTTTAGGAAGGAAAAGAATGAAATTTGACTATCATCAGCTTTTTTTCTTTGCAAATTCCAATCATTGCTATTGATATGGAGCCTAGTAATTGTTGAGTTCACTCCTCTCATGAACCAGGAGAAAATTCAAGGAGTTTCAGAAGCTGAAGAGTCTTTTTGTTTTATAATTTTTGGACACCGTTTTCATACATAAGTTAAAGGATTCTCTTTGGCATGTTTAACTCTAGCATGAAAATGTTCTTTTATAAGAAGAAAAAAAAAGTGATAAAGAGATTACCTTGTGTGGAGTCCTAAATTGTGTGAAAGATCAAAAGGGAGAAAAATGTAAAGGACTGATTTGGTGTTGAATGGAAGATCAGAGTTCGAATTTCTATATGGATCGTCGATTCATCGTTTCGTCATCAATCGAATCTATAACCATCTAGCCTAAATTGTAACGTAATATGTCTTAGTTATCTTTTCAAAAGTGGTTAACTAGGTTGAAGATTTATACTTCATTCTCTTTTATAAAGAAGGTTTTACCCCGATAAGTAGACTAAGTCAATCCACCCACATTAGGAATTTCTTCATAGAAATTTTTACACTTAGCCTGTTACTAGCCCCAGCTCAGGTCTTTCTTTAACCTATGACTAATAGCCTAACAAACATCCTTAGTCCAACCCATCATTTAGCACAGAACTAAGTTGCTCTAATACTATTTGTAATGACCCGACCCAAAGTACAACGTAATGAGCCCAAGTTATTTTTTCAAAAGTGGTTACCCAGGTTGATGATCTATAGTCTATTCTAATTTATAAATAGGATCTTACCACAGTAAGTCCTTAATGTCAGATTAAGTTGAGGGACTTTACAAGAGGTTTCCATTCTCTTGTTTTAATCACTAATTTATTAGTGATTGGTTTGATCTATATTAGGAGTTTGTTCTCCTAAGATTCTATGATTGTAATTGTTGAATGATTATAATTAATTTGTGTCAATTTCCATTGTTGTTTTTCTACTAATTTGGGGATTTTTCAAGTAAAATTTGGTGTCTCCTTTACTATCAAGTTTTGTGTTGTTCATGATTTGGTTAGTTTGCTTCTTATTCTATTTTTCATATCACCAATCCTAGATTTTATAGGTAGAAAATCCCAACCTAGTGACATCAAAGCTTAGTTGTCTGGTTGTGGTCTATAACACCCTAATTTGGTTCACAGCACAAATTAAACCAAAGTATTAAATCCTAGATCTCTACTCTTGCTCAACTTAAATGCAAAACTAACTCACAACACATACCTAACCACTCTAGTGTTAAAAGATGAAAAGCTCGAGAGAATCTAATGTGCATGCAAAACACACATGATCACATAAAAAACATGTATGCTTTTAAGGTTGGACTCATGTAAATAGAACAACATAAATGAATCTAAATTACAAATGAGACTTCAAATCTTAGAAAAAATCGGACAAGAGTCTCCCTTATAACTAGGAAGTGGGAAAATTTTGACAAACTTGTATAATTTTACAATTTATAAAATCCACACCCAAACATTCACATTTCACATATTTCATACATGTCACGCATTTGACACAAAAACATTCTAGAAGTGTTCTACCTCGTTTACATCACATTTATATGACATTTACAATATAATTTATGTTCTTCATGATATTGGTTTGTTTGGTCTTCACATGGGCCCTTTTACCGGCAGAACAAAGCCCAGAAGCTCCTCCAACCTATGTTTCTTCATCGTTCTAGGTACATGTACAAATAACATGGTTTAACACCTTCATTTAGCATATCTGGGATTTTATTTACCTTCAGTTCTAGGACTCTGGGGCTTGGAGAATTCCTATACGAAATGGTTAGACCTAGGCGCCCCAGAGAATACCATCTGCAAAACAATTCAAACACAGGCAATAATGATAATTTTCATACATTCTGAGACAGGACAACTCTATATTTCAAGGCCCACAGGCTCTCACTCTTAGTAGTATAGAATACTATTTTCGTTATATGGTCCGCTGGCCTCACATAGGTAATCATATTGGCTCATTAGCCCCACGTATTATTTACATTACATGACCCACCAACCTCTCATCAACATGAGCAAACCATACACACACAATAGCAACCAAGTCAGCATGAGTCATTCTTGACATGGTTGCAGGAATCGGAATCGGAATCAGAATCGGTTTTCCAGTGAATCGGAATCGGAATCGGAATCGGGTAGAATCGGTCAAAAATCGGTTTTTTTGAATCGGCCAAGAATCGGTCGGAATCGGAATCGGAATCGGAATCGGTCCGAACCTAAAAAAAATATGAAAATTTGACAATTCACGACAGAAATAGTTAAAATACATAATTATATAATTTGTCAACATAAATGGAAAAATTCAAATATTGATACAACAATCATAAAGGTATGCAATTATGACAATACAAACAAAGTTGGAAGAACATATCATATATCTAATAAACCACATTTCCTTTCATATGATTACATACGTAAAAAAACATTCACAATTTATCATTACAATACTACAATGTTATTCACAATTTAATACAAGTCCAAAAAATGAATGTTCAGCACAATTCTAAATCATCTAATTCATTATCTGAAACATGTTCAGAGTCTGAATCATTATCACAAATGGGAAGAGTAGAGCTATCATCTGTGTGAACACGAGATCCTAATGTAAAAGGAGGCATAGAACCTGCAATCAGATGAAGTCCCTCAGGCTCAGGTGGTAAATAGAAACCATCAGACGCAGTAGAACACGATCCAATTGAAGTTTTCAACGTGGTACCACTTTCATTCGCTGCAACTGCATGTTCGTCTTCACCATCATTGGTACCACAGAAATCATCCTGCATAAAAAAAAAAGTTTTACCCTATTCATTTCAATTTAAAAAAAATCATACAGAAAATCACGAATGGGATATAATCTTTAGTTAAACATACCAATGGGGATGGGTTGTCCTGTTCTCCAACCCACTCATCTAACG
>JAVDBV010059812.1:0-11738 GCA_032619315.1 Piper longum
CTCTGGAGATGGTAGTGGTAGCCTCCCCACAAAAAAGGCTACGGCCGGGGTGTGCGGATACCTCCTCCGCATTGTTTTGGAGTATAGCGGCATCGCTCCACCGCATATTAAAATGAACGTAGAAAACTAGTGGAACGTCCTTGACTTGTTTTATTTATTATACTACTTAGTGTTGTAATCACTAACGCGGAATTGCCTCCGCAGGTGTGCAGATACGAAATTAGGTGGGAGAAGCCATTGACAACGAGAGCATGGAGCAAGATAAATATGAGGACTCCCTTTTACTTTTATTTGAGTTATAGATGTGGCTATGGGAAGCGGTCTAAGACTGTGGGACAAGTATTATTATATCTTGTTTAAAACATAGTTTTCTTTGAATGACTCATACTTATGGTTTGATTTTTAGTAACACCCAGCCATCTAGGCTCAATTAAATTATTGAAAAATGGCGGGTCGTTACACCTACTATGCGGGGAGGCCTTCCGCTACACTCCTACTATTGGGGGAGGCCTTCCGCTGCACTCCTATTATGCGGGAGGCATTCCACTACACTCCTATTATGCGGGGAGGTATTCCGCTACCCTCTTATTTTTATTATGATTAAAATTGCGGCCTCTTGTCGGACTGAGTCAATTCCTTGACCCCGGTTGCACACAGTGTATGGTGGTCGAATCTTGGCTTAGGCCAACCAGGGCTGCGAGAAGGGAAAATACAACATTTAAATAATTATAAGGACTTGGTTAGCTTGTATGTAATCCCGCAACTGCGATCAACAATCCTAATCTAAACGAGAACATAAAATTATACATGAGTATAATTTTATTCCCGTAAAAATGATTACCACTAAATGATTAATATATCTATCTTTATACCAATTGGACAATTTAATAAATATAATAATAATTAATAATTAACTGAAATAATAACTAAAGAAATTCATCATAACATCTAATAATGTTAAACTATGTGAATATTCATTTAAACTAATGTAATGTTTTTCGAATTACTGAAAATGGTTATGAAATGGCCGAAAACGGCCTGAACAGAGATGAACTGGATCGAACCAAGCTAAACCAGAATAAATTGAAAGTGCTGAACCAACCCGGTCTGGGTTAACCAAAAATAATTGGATGGGTTGGCTAGGCTGATGGATGTGGATGTGGATATGGACATGGACATGGCTGGTGGACTCGGTCTGGCCAAACAGATGTGATCGCGGATAGGCGGACCACAAACCGGGTAAACAGGTCGACCAGAACCGATGGTTCCCGTCGCCGAAAAATGCCGACGACAACGTGGCCGATGTTGCTGCCGGTCGGAATTGACGGCCCACTCAACGATGAGTAGGTTGGTGGTGGTGGTCGGTGAAGTCCGGCCGGTGGTTGGCCAGAAAACGGCCCGGAAAAGGGTGCACGCCGCCGGATACAATGACCTCGCTAGTGGCGATTGCGGCTGTGGTAGTGGCCGTGAGTGGTCTCTAAATGTCGGCCTTGAGGAGATGAACCTATCTGGGATAACGGTTGGTGGTGTCCGGCCGGTGGTTGGCCGAAGAACGGCAGAAACAGTGATATCCCGCCGACGTGCAAGTCCGCGTCGCCGATGGCGGTTGCGGCAAGGACATAGTTCGATGTCGGTCCCAAACTGTGGATCTTGATAGCGCCGGAAAATGGCCCAAAAGGCCATGGCGGCGGCAGAAACCGGCTCCAAAAACTCCCTCACCGTGGCAACTGTGGCGATGCCGGTAGTTGTAGTAGGTATGAATGGAAAGCCATACACGAGGTGGTCATAGGGGTGTCGGTCCGGTGGCCAGAGACAAGATGGAGACTCACCGACGGCGAGCCGAAGTGGCGGCGGCGTTAACATAGTTCAATGGTGGAAGATCTAGATCTGGGAAGGGTAGACGTCTAGTTTTTCTTTTTAGTTTAATTATTTTCTTTTTGTTGATTTTCTATTTTAGTTTCCATGATTATCAAGTTTATTATCAAATCAACCTATGCATGTATGAAAATTAGGAAGAAGAAGAAAAGACGAAAATACTCGAGCGAGGAGGAAGCCAGCGTCTATCAGAGCAAGAAAATGAGAATGACGCCCCCCCTTCTCCTTTTATAATGAAATGACGACTAGGGTATGTTAAGACACCCTTTTGCCCGTATTTCACTTAACCGGTTAAATGGGAAATTGATATGGTTTACTTACCTGGTTAAATGATACTTAGCCGGGTAAATAATACTTTACACTTGACTGGGTAATTAATAATTAACCGGGTGGCGGATAAATAATTTAAATGGAAAAATTAATTTTCCAGCATTCTGTCCTACCACGTCGATTTTTTTTTTGTTCCGGGTCTTTACAATCTCCCCAACTTAGAAATATTTCGTCTCCGAAATATCATAGCGTTAATAGGATAATCATCATTAAGTACATCTTTGGGATCAGTTCATGTTACTATAATTATAATAATTTTATTCTACAAACATGCTAGGGTATTCCCTGGCCATTTCTTGTTCAGTTTCCCATGTAGCTTCCTCTGATCCTTGATTTCTCCACAATACTTTTACCAAAGGAGTCTCTTGGTTCCGGGGTGTCTTCGTTTCTCTTACCAAGATGTGAATCGCCTTTTCCTCATAGGTTAAATCAAATTGCAGCTCAAAGTCTGTAAAATTTGTGACGATATGATTTTCATCTCGTACATATTTCTTTAGCATTGACACATGAAAAATATTGTGTACGCCATCGAGACTTAGTGGTAATGCTAATTTGTATGCACAATTTTCAACTTGATCTAGGATTGGAAATGGTCCTATGAATCTTGGCTTCAACTTCCCTAATGTTCTAAATCTAATCACTCCTTTCCTTGGTGATGTCTTTAGGTAGACAAACTCCCCAACTTCGAACTCTAGGTCCCTCCTTCGAGTATCAGCATAACTTTTCTGTTGATCCTGAGCTGCCTTAAGCTTTTGCTGAATAAGTTGCACTTTTTCAGCTACTTCTCTCACCATCTCTGGCCCGACTATGACTGTCTCGATAGACTCCAATCATGACGATGGAGATCTACAGGGCTTACCGTATAAGGCTTCAAACGGTGTCATTCCTATACTGGCTTTATAAGTGTTATTATAGGTGAATTCAGCCAAGGCTAAGTGTTTCTCCCAATCTCCTCCCCAGTCAAGGATGTAAGCTATGAACAAATCCTCCAAAGTTTGAATAGTCCTCTCACTTTGACCATTAGTTTGAGGATGATATACTGTACTTAGTTTGATTTGGGTTCCCATAGCTTTTTGGAAAGCTTCCCTGAAATGTGAAGTGAAAAGGGGATCTCTATCAGAGACTATCTCCTTTGGAATTCCATGTTGCTTGACAATGTTATTGATTTACAATTCCGCTAGGTATTCCACTGGCCTTATTGATTTTGTGGGGATAAAGTGAGCTGCCTTAGTCAGACAGTCCACAACCACCCATATAGAGTCATGCCTTTTCAGAGTCCTTGGGAGTTTAGTAATAAAATCACATGTGACACACTCCCATTTCCAGGTAAGTATTTCTAAAGGTTGTAATAACCCGCTGGGTAGTTGATGTTGGGCTTTGCCCAGTTGGCACATCTGACACTTAGAAACAAAATCCACCATATCTCTCTTCATCCCAATCCACCAGTAGGTTCGCTTTAAGTCCTGGTACATTTTTATAACACCAGGGTGTATTGAGAACTTTGAGCGATGAGCCTCCTCTAGAATATTTAGCCTCAGTGCATCATCGTTGGGTACACATAACCTCCCTCTAAATTTGATTACACTATTGAAATCTGCTACCATGTCAGGAGTTTTATCCAACATCTCATTTAGCTCATCATCTTCCATTTGTGCTAGCTTAACTTGGTTCGCCAATTCATTGGCAATAACCAGGTTTGCCAATAATCCTGTTAGTTGTTCCACCGGGTTGATGGCCACCATTTCTACTGACATAGCCCAAAGTCTAGCTAGCTGTTGACCCTTGTCCACCTTGCCCTTTTGACGCAGAGCATCAGCTACAACATTCCCTTTCCCCGGATGGTATAAAATTTGGAAGTTGTAGTCCTTCAAATATTCTATTCGCTGCCTGTGACAAAGAGTAAGGTCATTTTGTGTGGAGATATACTTCAAACTTTGGTGATCAGTGAATACTTTGAACTGAGCTCCACACAAATAGTGTGTCCAAATCTTTAATGCAAAAACTACTGCTGCCAATTCCAAGTCATGGGTCACATAATTTTGCTTGTGAATCTTCTGTTAGTGCGAGGCATAAGCCACTACCTTATTGTCTTGCATAAGGACGCATCCTTACCCTACCAAAGATGCTTCACTGAAGACCACGAATCCTTCATTACCATTTGGCAAAGTTAAGACTGGTGCAGTATTTAGACTCTTCTTCAAAGATTGGAAACTATCCTCACACTTGCTACTCCCATTCAAACTTAACTCCCTTGCGTGTGAGCTTAGTCATTGGCGATGCCACCAAGGAAAATCCTTTAATGAATTTCCAATAATAACCTACTAGCCCAAGGAAACTTTGGATATCAGTGACTGACTTGGGTTGTGGCAAATCAGTGACTGCTTTCACTTTTGATGGATTCATTGCAACTCCTGCCTTTGAGATAATATGTCCGAGGAAATTCACCTCCTTCAGCCAGAAGTCACACTTTGATAGTTTGGCGAACATTTGATTCTCCCTTAGGACTTGAAGAGCAATGGACAGGTGTTTCACATGGTTCTACTCATTATTTGAATAGACCAAAATGTCATCCACAAACACGATAATAAAGTTGTCCAAGTATGTATGAAATATCGTGTTCATCAGTGACATAAAAGCCGTTGGTGCATTTGTGAGACAAAAGGCATGACCAGAAACTCATACTGTCCATATCGAGTTTGGAAAACCATTTTCTATATATAAAATTCTTTCACTCACAATTAGTGATATCCAGGCCGCACGTCTATTTTAGAGAATACACCGGCTGTTTTCAGCTGATCAAATAAGTCATCAATCCTCTGTAAGGGGTTCCGATTCTTGACTGTCACTTGATTGAGCTGGCGGTAGTCAATGCACAATCGAAGTGAACCATCTTTCTTCTTTACAAAAAGAACAGGAGCTCCCCAAGGTGAAGTACTTGGCCGGATGAAACTTGCATGCAACAAATCTTTAGTTGACTTTTTAACTCTTTGAGTTCAGCTGGAGCCATGCGGTATGGTGCTTTAGAAATTGGTGTTACTCCAGGTGCTAAGTCAATGACAAACTCCACTGCCCGCTTAGGAGGTAACCCTAGAAGTTCATCTGGGAAAACGTCCAGAAACTCTACTACCACTGGAATCATGGACAACTCTTTGGATTTGGAATCAGACTCCACTAGGTTAGCCAAAAAGGCTTGACAACCCTCACCGAACAACTTGGTTGCCTCACATGATGGCGGTGGGGTAGAGAGAGAGCTCTAAATGCTTTTTCAATAATATCTATCCAGCTCTCCGCCTTCATTGGACCAATCCTTGCAATGAATACCTCAGTTCCATTCTTTCAGAACTTTTCCATAGTATAACGGTCACTATCATCCATAGTTGGAGGCACCACTTGTCAGACTACCGGTGTCAATGGGTTTGGAAGCTCCCCTCGCTCGCCCGGGTCAGCTAACCCTGCCCGCCCTTGGGCTTTTCCCTAATCACCATCTAGGACGTTACTAGGATCCGCTGTCGAGTTTAAGGCTCCATTCCCTGCTAGCACTCCCTGTAACCGCTGAACCATATTCTGAACCGCAGAATTTGTATTTTTTGAAGCCTGCGCTAGTCCCTGTATGGCCGTTAGAATCTGGACCAATACATTCTCCATGTTCGAGTTTGACTGCGCCAATTGGCTTGACCGTCTACGGGTGGTGCCCGCCATCTGAAGAGTCAAAGATTTTTTCCTTTTTCCGTTATGGCTACTTAATATACGTTTTCCTCTTAATTGATGACTTAGTCATGTTAGCGAATGAATTTGTTAATTAATTTATATTCAACAATGGGAAAAGATAATAACTGGAATTTTCAACAAGGTACTTGAGTCATAAGATGTGAGCTAGTGGGAAACCGTGCTCAGATACCACCTGTCACGAGCCGCCATTTTTAAAAATATTGTTGGCCTCGCTGGCCAGGTGTTACTCGAAATTTAACAAAACAACCCTATAACGACCAGCCCTAACCGGACTCGGTGTTACTTAATATGTTACATGAATAATATTAACATCAATAAGTCTATCATTTCTAACTTAACAAAAGGGCAAATGTATCATATGGCAATGTTTGAAATATCTATCCCACAGTCTCAAACTGTTTCCCATAGTCACATTTATAACACAAAGAAATATAAAGGAAGTCTACTTATTATCCATTCGCCACCTGAATTAGTAGAAGAACCACCAAGTCGTCCTTTATTTGTTAGTTCCAAGCTGCTAACCTGCGGAGACAATTCCACGTTAGTAATAAAACCACTAAGCCATATAATTAAGGAAACAAGTCAAATATACTCCCAATTCCAAAGTCTTTTTATTTTGTGGGGAGGCACTCCATTACAATCATATTATGCAGGGAGGCATGCCGCTACACTCCTATTATGCGGGGAGGCCTTCCACTAAGCTCCTATTATGAGGGGATGCCTTCCGCTACACTCGTATTATGCGAGGAGGCATTCCGCTACACTCCTTTTATGCGGGGAGGCATTCCGCTACCCTCTTATTATTATTATGATTAAAGTTGTCGCCTCGTGTCAAACTGAGTCAATTCTTTGACCCCCATTGCACACAGTGCATGGTGGTCAAATCTTGGCTCAGGCCAACCAGGGTTGTCAGAAGAGAATGTACAACATTTCAATAATTATACGAACTTGGTTAGCTTGTACGTAATCCCGCAGCTGCGATGAACGATCCTAATCTGAATGAGAACATAAAATTATACATGAGTGTAATTTTATTCGCATAAAAAAGCATGCAACTAAATGATTAATATATCTATCTTTATAAGATTTAGACAATTTAATAAATATAATAATAATTAAATAATTAACTAAAATAATAACTAAATAAATTCATCATAACATCTAATCATCTTAAACTATGTGAATATTCATCTAAACTAATGTAAGGGTCTTCAAATTACTGAAAATGGTCATGAAACGGCCGAAAATGGCCTGAATTGAGATAAACTAGATCGAACCAAGGTGAACCAAAATAAACTGAAAGCGCTGAACCAACCCGGTTTGGGTTGACTAAAAAAAATTGGATTGGTTGGCTAGGCTGATGGACGTGGATATGGACATGGACATGACTGGTGGACTCGGTCTGGCCAAACAGATGTGATTGCGGACAGGTTGACCACGAACTGGGTAAATGGGTCGACCAGAGCCGCCGTTGTAGCTGCCGGTCGGAATCAATGGCCCACTCAACGATGAGTAGGTTGGTGGTGGTGGTCGGTGAAATCCATGAGTTGCGGTGGCCGTGAGTGGTCTCAAAATGTCGGCCTTGAGGAGATGATCCTATCTAGGGCAATGGTTGGTGGTGCCCAACCGGTGGTTGGCCGGAAAAGGGTCGAAATAGTGAAATCCCGCCACCGTGCAAGTCCGCGTCACCGACGGCGATTGTGGCCAAGACAAAGGTCGATGCCGGTCCCAAACTGTAGATCCCGATGAGGGGAAGATGTTTGGGTGGTCGGATTGTCCGGTAGTGCCTCCCCGGCACCGAAAAATCCTCCAAAAGGCTATAGCAGTGGCGGAAATCGGCTCCAAAAACTCCATCACTGACGGCAACTGTGGCGTCACTGGTAGTTGTGGGAGGTATGAATGGAAATCCGGACGCGAGGTGGTCATGGGGGCGTCGGTCTGGTGGCCGGAGACGAGATGGGGACTTGCCGATGGCGAGCCGAAGTGGCGGCGGCGTTAACATAGGGCAATGGTGGAGGATCTAGATCTGGGAAGGGTAGACGTCTAGTTTTTCTTTTCAATTTAATTCTTTTCTTTTTTGTTGATTTTAGATTTTAGTTTCCATGATTATCATGTTTACTATCAAATCAATCTATGCATGCATGAAAATTAGGAAGAAGAAGAAAAGAGGAAAATAGCTGAGCAAGGAGGAAGCCGACATCTGTTAGAAGGAGAAAATGAGAATGACCCACCCTGCCCTCCCCCCCCCTCCCCCTTTCTCCTTATATAATGAAATGATGGCTAGGGTATGTTAAGACATCCTTTCGGCCCATATTTCACTTAACAGGTTAAACGGGTAATTTATATGGTTCACTTAATCGGTTAAATTATACTTAAGCGGGTAAATAATACCTTACACTTGACCGGATAATTAATAATTAACCGGGTGGCGGGTAAATAATTTAAATAGAAATATAAATTTTCCAATGTTCGGTCCTACCGCGTCGATTTGTTTTTCTGGGTCTTTACACATCACATCATGCTAAACATAATGACAATATAAACTAAACATTAACATTCTATCGTCTGACATGTGTGTGTAAGAGACATCACTGCTCCTCGGTCTAGGCTGGCAAGTGTTACTGGTCCAAAAATATAACTAATATCAAACCGGCTCTGAGGACAAACTCTCATATGAAAGAAAGCATTCATATTTTAATCATGAAATTTCTGAAGGGCATCTACTTAACTGAAATCATATTTAACTTAAATTGATCTGCTACTACTGATGCCTCTCTCGGCATTTCCTTATTTTACTTTCTGGGCCCTTGGGACTACTATTATTTCCTAAACCCTTTTCCTTACTTCCATACCCACTCATGTAGCACGATTTATGGTTTCGGCTTATGAATGGCATATGCCACTTGCATAGCATAATTGTCGGGGGCTTCAAATGGCACATGCTGCTCGCATAACATGGTTGTTGGTTCTGGCTTATGACTGCCACATGCCACTTGCGTATCATAGTTGTCAGCGGCTTCGACTGGCACATATGGTTGTCAGTATTTCTGGCATACAACTAGCACATGCCACTTGCGTAGCATGGTTGTCGGTGGCTTTGACTGGCACATGCTACTCATATAACATGGTTGTGGGTTCCGGCTTATGACTCACACATACCACTTGCGTAGAATAGTTGTCGGCGGCTTCAACTGGTGCATATGGTTATCGGTATTTCCAGCTTATCACTGGCACATGCCACTTGCGTAGCATTGTTGTCAGCAGCATCAACTTGCACACGTGCTCGCAGAACATGGTTGTTGGTATTTTCGGCTTACGTGTAGCACATGGCACTTGTGTAGCATGGTTGTTTGCGGCTTCGACTGACACATGCCCACTCGTGTAGTACTGTTATTGAAAAATATGAAAACTACATGTATATAGGTTTGGGTAGAGATTTATTTAATAGTTCAGAGGCAACTTCTGGTGAATCTTGTTTTCAAAAACATACTCAAGGGATCTCATCCTCGATAGTTATTAATCTAGAAAACTATTCAACTAAATGGCCCAAGCTAAGTGGGATTAAATAAAACACTACTTAACTCGTCCTACAATCTGTAAAAATAAAACACGATAGAATAGAGCAATAAATCAAGGGCGAGTCCTAAATGGACATAGTAGAAGCTCCGAGCGTGTCTTAGCGCCTAAACGGTGACCTCTTACTTCGGACCTAATCATCAATCATGTAGTGATGGCGACGAGGTTGTGTCCAGCTTGAGTTAGGATCGTGGGGGAAGAGAGAAGGGTGGTGATGGTTGAATGGTGGCAGTGTTAGAAGTGCGGAAAAAATAGATGTAACGACCCGGCCCAAAGTGCAACGTAATGGGCCTAAGTCATTTCTTTAAAATGGTTAACCGAAGTTAAAGATCTATAGTCCATTCCCACTTATAAACAAGATCTTAGCCCGGTAGGTATTAGATGTGGGACTAAATTGAGGGATCTCACAATCCACGCACCTTAGGAAATTTCGTCCCCGAAATTCCTACACTTGGCCCGTTACTAGCCCCAGCCCACGATCTTTTGGTTCGTGACCGGCAGCCTAGCCAACGTCCCTAGTCCAGCCCACCATCTAATACGGAACCAGGTTGGCTCTGATACCATTTTTAATGACCCAGCCCATAGTGCAACGTAATGGGCCTAAGTCATTTCTTTAAAATGGTTAACCGAAGTTAAAGATCTATAGTCCATTACCACTTATAAACAAGATCTTAGCCCGGTAGGTATTAGATGTGGGACTAAATTGAGGGATCTCACAATAGATGTCAGGGGAAAAAAATGAATGATCAGTGAGAAAAATGAATGGTCGTCTCATAATTAAAACTTGACTCATCTTTTAAAATAACGGTTAACCGACCGGTTCAAACTATAAAACCTTCAATCGAATCACGGATTTCGCAACTCCTCTCTCGTAGCCACAAGATCATGATGATCAGTCAGATATGGTTCTGTTCCTTCACCTACTCCTTGCTTGGGCTCAAGGTAACGGGTGGCTGCGATGGTGTTGTGTTGGCCAAGATGGCTGCTTGACAAGCAACTCCTTTCCGGTGACAACAATAATAGAACAAACCAGTTAATGAACTTCCTGCAACAATAGTGGTCGCAAGGTTTTTTTTTTTTTTTCTATTAATTGATCTCTATTTCACCAGGGACGTCTTGACTCTGGCAGGCTTGACGGCAAGGATGGCATAACTCTAGGATCATTAATTGGCGGCAGTAGGTGGAGAACACCAGCTGCTCTGTGCACTTATAGCTCTTCCTAATTCTGTATGACTCCCAGGGGCAGCGATAAACACCGGTGTCTATGGCAACAGCCGCAAATGAAAGCTCCTCCTTTCAGCAATCTCAGCTGCAATCACATCAAGGCTCCAACGTGCACCAGCCAAGGAAATCTCCAATCTTGTTCATGTTGGCAGTTAAGGAGGCAGAGCTAGGTAGAGAGGAGACTCTTCAGTTATTTGCAAAAGAAAATAAACAAAGCAACCCCTTCTAGTAGATTTGTAGCGTAAGTCGGAGATCTTCAGGTGTTGGCCGTGACTCTGGCTCTCCGGTAGTAAGATGTGATAGCAGCGCCTTTCCTTGGTGGGCAATAGCAGAACTTCTACTTAGCAAGGCATGGATCCTCTAAGGGCTTTTACAAACTGTAATAGTGGTGAAGTGGGGGTCTTTCAAGCTACGAACAACAACGATGCAATCCTTCTGTAAAACCCGTTATTCGAGTCACTGTTTTATAATCGTTAGCCGATTGGTTCATCCATCAGATCGAGTCAAGTATATTTTAGAACACACGTACTGAGCCGACGCCGGTCGCGTGTATGAGCTAGAGGGTTCATGTATACCCAGGTAATCGATGATAGCATCATCTATGCATGACAAGACTAAGTTATCATCAGATATGAGAGTATACAATTGATGATTCTATTTTATTTCTTTATTTTGTGACCTTAGAAATATTTTTAGGCCGAATAGCGCATTAGGGCATGTTATAGGGCAGTTTGGGTGGGTTATTAGTTATATAGCATATCATTTGGATGTTGTGATGTTTGTTTTATTTTATGGGATTTTTCCCACATTTTCTAGATTTTTATAAAATTTATTACGACCTAGTTATTATTCTTGACTCGAGATAGAATCATGTCAAGTTTTATTTACATGTTTGCCACTGAGCCCTTTTCATTTTCCCCAACGCCTTTTTCCCCAAAACCCTATTTGCCGCCCGTTTGCTTGTCTCCGCCACTGCTGCCGACACCGCCTTGCCGCCGATCATC
>JAVDBV010059814.1:0-27595 GCA_032619315.1 Piper longum
ACATATATATATATAGCTGTTAAATTGGAGTTGTGTTTTATTCAGTGATTCATCCATTTAATGTAGATCAAGCGTAACTGTTTCTGTTCATATCTGATGAAAATTTGCAGATAAGCAGGAATGAGGGTTTGGAGAAGATACCAGCCTTTGTGGAGTATGTTCCGACTACCACCATTGGAGAGGAGAGTTGTGATCGGGCGGAGGACTCTGCAGAGGATGGTGGTGATCAGGTGCCTGAGTCTGCCCACACCGGGGATGAGCAGCAGAGTCCCAACACAAGCCGATAGTCGGGGAGACCTGTACTACGCAGGAAGCCGATATACGCGCGTAAAAACATTTGGGTTCCCAAACGCAGCAAATCGGAGTATACTAGTACTAGTATGATAGCCTTCAAGGCATTTATCCATCTTATGTCAACAGGCTGTTTCTATTTCTAGGGAGTAATAGTTTTCGAAGAGTACTAATTCGACAAAAAATTCTAAAAGGCATGTCAACAAATTTCTATTTCTATGGAGTTGTGATTAAAAATAGGGCATTCAGTTAATCAAAATTATAGAAATAAAAATAACAAATTAAATAATTATGATCTATCTTTTCTTTAAATCAAGGGTAATTAAAGCATATTTAATGAATTCGGCCTACTTTAACTAAGTTTGTTTGAGAACATTATTGTTTTTCTCCAATAATGTTCTCAAACAAACTTAGTTAAAGTGGGCCGGATTCATTGGTGTGGCAAATATGCTTTCACGGCCTACTTAAGACTTAAACCCGCATTGACAATGCACGCTAACAACCGCCATGGTGGCCATGGAGGGCGAGGGCGAGGGAGAAGAGTAGCAGCCATATCTCAATCCGTCCTCCTCTATGGATACGGCCACGGCCGTCTCCACCTCCACCTCGAACCCCAACTCGTTAAAACCCGACCTCCGCAGAACTCCCCTCGCCTCCCATGACTCTGCTATTTACTGTTCTAGTTTATTTGATTTGTTGGGTAGGAGCGTTCCTTGGGGAATGAGGTGGCTCTTCCCTTCCTTGGTATGTGATTGCCGATCGGAGGAATCGCTGTTGATTTCATATCCTTTTGTGTATATAGGTTGTGTAACTGCTTCATAAAGTTTGCAATCTGTTTTTCCTAGGGCGAACGTAGGCGGCGTATGCAAGAAAATTCCATCGCCGAGTTGTTCCCGCCAAAACCAGACTCAAACCCTTATAACCAAGAGCATGCGAGGCACGCGGTATCTTCTTCTTCTCTCCCACTCGGCTCTCATCAGGACTCGTCTACTTCCTCTTCAATAATGGCCGATCCAAATGAGCACGATGGCTATATTGGCGATGGTGAGTTTTCTTTCCGTACGTTTTAGCCATGCATTTCTTCCTGCCCCTCCGAAACTTTCACTTCTATTTGGTCAATTTTGTTTGTGATTGGATGATGATCTCTGTATTGATTTTGGTTGATCTTGTGTTTCTTCTGGGCTCCTTTGTCGATGTAGTTATTCTATTCTTGTTGATACGAGTTGAGGTTTTTGCGCTGTTCGCATGTGTTGGTTAGCTAGTTCTCTGTCTTGAATTTGTTCTGTGGACGTTTGTGTTCTGTGTTCTTTGTTTGTTATTTAGATATGTTGTAGGCGCACACTTGCATGCATGTCTGGTCATAATGGAATTTACTCCATCTTGATGGATATTTATCTTCGTCAAATTGACGTTGTATTTGCGTTCGCGGTGTTTCTTGGGATGGATCTGTCTAATTAGAAGTGTTGGACCAAGTTGTGTTCTTTGCCAGGACGCGTTCGTTGTTGATTGCTTCGAAATAGAGAAGCTCCGAGTAAGATGTATTTTCTTTGCTACAATGATATTGTTGGTAATTACTCAGCAGTGGTGAAGCTCTGTGTGAGATGCATTTTAGAGCATAGAGTTTATCATGAACTCTTTAAGTAAGATAACAAAACAGGGGGGTTTTGTATACCTGATTGCCTGTTCTTCTGATATTCGCATGATAAATTTTAGTCTGCTGACATAAACCACGGTATTGTTTTTTTATTCATTTGAATTAGAATTGAAAAGCAGTTCTAATGGAATGAATGGCCGATACATGAAAAGCAGTAAAACGGTGGTTGAAGGGTTGAACGTTGTATCAAATAGTTCGGTTTTGTTTCTTGGTCTAACATTAGATGTATGCATAGATGACACGGGTGACGAAGGTCAAGTTCAAGATGGACAACAATTGCAGCATGGAAATATTGACGGCGTCGAATTTCGTGAAGAAGGTCAAGTTCAAGATGGACAACAATTGCAGCATGAAAGTGCTGAGGACATGGTACTTCCTGTAAGTGATTTGTACATCTGCTTTAACTTTTGCGTATGTAGTCGTCGTCGTCTTGTTCTTGTGTTGTTGTAGACTGAATCCACTGGACGTGGGCCTGATCTCCCTAAACCCGACAATGAGCAGGGCCCCCAAGTGATGCACATGCCTGCCGCACCAACTGAGCAGAACTCCCAAGTCATGTTCTGGCCTGCTCCACCCAATGCTCCTCCTCGAAACATGTTTGGCCCGGGGTATGCCTACCAACGGTCACTTCGCGGTGGTTACTATGAATATCCAATGCAAACCCTCATGCTTCACACTGCTTACTACCATCCTGGTCAGCTATACCCCACACAGCAATTTCAGGTGACAGATGCTTACCACCCACAATATTTTAATCCCACAATGGTGCAAAACGCAATTCCTCAGCAGCTTTGGCTGCAAGGTGCTTACCATCCGCAACGTGTTAATCCCTACATGGAGCCGCCAAACTCGACCAGATATCCACAGCAGTTTCCGCAGCCAGGAGCTTACCACCCGCAACATGTTAACCACCACATTCTTCAGCAGGTTCCCTTACCAGGAGCTTACCACCTACGGCATGTTAATCCCACCATGGTGCCGCCAAACTCAATTTCACAACAATTTCAGCTGCGAGGATCTTACAACCCACCGCCTGTACCTCCAAACGTCATGGCTCAAGTCCTAGGTATAATATTGAATAGTAATTTCTATTCAAATCATAAGGTAGCTTGATTGTGAACTACTATTTTTGATTCAAAGTATTAGCAATTTTTTTTCTCTTTCATTAAAAATGCGTCAATTATAATATTATCTTGGCTCTCTATGTGCACTCAGAAGCTGTCCGTCCACCTGCACCAATCTCCAACCATGATGGTACTTGCTTGATACAGGGCCAGAAGTAGTTGCAAACCAAGCTATCATCATGACCAATATATTGCTAGTACGAATATATTTTGAAATTCTTTGTTATATCTAGTTGACCTTTAAGTAGTATCTTACCATGGTTTTTAATTTGTAGAGGGCCGGTACTTTTGAAATTCTTTGTTATATCTTATTGAGAATTAATTTACCTTTTTAATATCTTATCATGGTTTTGACTCTGAAGAGCTTGCAACAGCCAGAAGAAAATGGAATCTCTGGCATGGATAAGAACTCAAACGCTAATGACCACCCTGTTCTTGCAGAACTTTCCGAAGTTTTAAAGTATGCTAAGTTCTTCATCATCAGAGAAAAATCTAATCACATAAGAGAAAGCATAGATGAAGGCGTTTGGAGATGCAGGGAGTTTAAGAATGTTGATTTGGAGAACATATGTCGTGATGCACAAGGAGCTCGAGTCTTTTTTATTGTCATGGTAAGAAGAATCAGCTCTAGTTATATGAGTGAGTTCCCATAAAACGATTCAAAGCCTATGGTTGTGTTTTTCAACCTCGAAAATGAATGGAAGTGGTGCAACCATACTTTTAGAGCTGCAATATAATCACTTGACTATACGATTTTACTGGTGTTGCCTCTGGTACTGTCACAATGAACTCAAATCTCTAGGCTGCACAATATTTCTAGCACTGCATTAATCTCCACCAACTTATGATTAGCATTTGATTTGTCTTATATCTGTGTTATCGCCACGAGCTTTATTGCGACCTGACGTGCTGATCACAAATGTCAGGAGAAATACTCCGGCAAGTGTCGCGGAGTGGCTGAAATGGCTGGACCAGTAAATTTTGGTGATCGGAATCATATAAGCCATTTGCCGGTAGAGTGGCATCTTGTAAAAGACACACCTTGCGAATGCTTTGATGGTGTGGTCCTTAGAAAGGCAAACGGAGCACCTCGTACTAGGATCCGTTACAAAGCTGTCTACAAGGTTAGAGCCTTCACTCCTTTTTCTTTTTAATGCGTTATGGACGTCGAATTATGTTGTGTCTGTTGTTTGCATTCTTCAAGGCACATGTAAACACTCATGCATGCATTTTATTGTATAACTGTTTCTGTTCACTTGTGATGCGGAGCAGATAAACTGGGTTGAGGGCATCCAGATGATCAAAATCATGTTGGAATACGAGGCTCCAACAACCTCACATTGGAGAAGCGGGTAATCAGGTGCCGGCCACTCCACCTTCCGAAGGTGAGCAGGCTCCCATCTCAAACCAAAGGGCCTGCATCGACGAAGAAGAAAGCGAGTAGGGAACACTAAAAGGAGCACATAGGTGCAAACTGCTGGAGAGAATATGATGTTTTTCTGTGGATGAATTACCTACCATTTGATACTCATTTAACTTCATTCATTCATTCATTAACAGGTAGGTATTCACATCTTTTGAACTGCTGAAACGGGAGGCTATGATCACGTGTATAGTTTTTCACTTCATACTAGAAAAAGATGATCAGGTCGTCGTCTTTTTTCTTTTTTTTTTTGAGAATTAGGAGGGATTTGTTTGGTAGAATTCAGCGAATTTTTCTTGCTTTTTCAAAGTGAATTCAGTGAACGTTAAAATGTGGCAACAATTAATCTCTCTATCTCCCTCTCTCTCTCTCTCTCTCTTTAAAAAAATATTATCATGAGGAAAAAACTAAAAATGTAAAAATTTAATTTGTACGTATCCAAAGTAGACGCTGGCCCTTCCTGCATAACAAATGAGGCTAGAGACTCTTTTTTATGCATGCCTCCCAAATGGAAGCCCATGTGCACACAACTAGGCATATAAAATAGAATGAAGAAATGTAAAGTGATCACAAATTCAAAGAAGCTATCTTGTCAACATTCTTTCGTTGAAATTTTTTTTATAGAACAGTAAAAATAGACTCAATGATTTAACATTCTTGTATACTTAAACTACCTTTCCTACAAGTTATTGCTATATTTCTTTTAATAGGTCTCACTACCTTAAATTTACATAAATAAATATAAAAATAAATAATTACGATATTTATAAAATTGTAAATCAATCTATTATTTTCAACTCTTTCGTCTTAATTATTAAAATAATCATCATAAAAATTAATTTTAAAATATTTTACGCATGTATTTTTTTTAAAATCAAATATAGGTCATGTTGATATTTAGAAAAGATGAAATTTATCAACCACCTCCTCGTAAATATCACTTCCAATAGACCCGTACATATAGATTATATCATATGATGGGTCATTAAAAAAGGTTCAATTTAAAAAACTCGTATAAATTATATATAGTATTATTAATTGTAAACAAAAATAGATATTATGACAGTAATGCTAAGTGCACCACCAAAAGTTTATCCACTTTTTTCATTAAATTAATTACATGAACCATGCTTAGATGACAACTTGTTTGGCCCAATCAAAATCAATGCCGAAAAAAGTAGAAATTTTTTATTTGTGTTCAAAGGATTTCCTAAATGGTATTTAGGCTTATAGTATTTATGGGTTGGATAAAGAGTAGAGGGTTTAAATTATGAGGTTGTGAGGATGGTCTTGTTTGTCTTACTCGGGTACGTGGTAAGGTGCAGCCCGTGTGGACAAGCTGTGTGTATTAGATTAGGGACTGTCTTCATTAAATTTAAAACAAAAAACAAAAAAAAAATAAAACCATAAATAATTAGGGCCTAGAGGTGGGCCGAAGTGGCTTATTAGCGATGGGCTTTGACGGCTCATTTGGCACGCAGGCCCATATATACAGTGTTCGTGAGCACCAACCGTGGCGGTGGTAGAACCGTGGTTTTGGTGACGGCGCACCGAGCGGCCGTGGCCGGCGCCGGCGAGTGAGAGGATCGGCGGTCACGCCTCTCTATCTTTCTCCTTCCTCCACCAAGGCTATGGATATGGCCATGTCCGTCTCCCCCTCCAGCTCGAACCACCCGGACTCGTTCAACCTCGACCGGAAATCCCCCCTCGCCGCCCAGCTCATGCGCCTCGTCTCCCACAAGCTCCGCCACTTCATCGGCGACTACAACGACGACGTCCTCGCCGTACATTCGCTTCGCCTTTTTATTCCTCTTACCCCCTTTTTTACCAATCTCGTTCGAACTGTTTTTTTTTCTGTGGAAATGTGAATGTGTCGGAAATTTGATGTTTGGGAGAAGATGACTGGCAATGATATTGTGGAACTTTCGTTTTTGTGGATTGTGTGTTGATTGCAACTTCTATGTCTGCTACATGTTGCTCGTTAATGGTTATGGATGTCGTCGTCAGTTTTGATAAACCTGTGCGGTTTATCGTTTTTTTATGTTTGATTTGTTGTGCAGGAGTATGTCGTGGTGCTTGTTTGCAACGGCAAGACTCGGAATCAAGCCAAGGATGATTTGGAAGCGTTCCTCGGGGATAGGAGTGGGTCTTTTGTTGCTTGGTGTGTGATTGGGGGAGTACCTAGTTGATTTCACATCTCTGTAATAATTGTGTATTGGTTGTATGTTTATGTTTTTCTTTTTTGTATGAACTACCTTTATTTAGGCTATGGGATCATCTCTCAAGGTGTATTACTTTGTCAGAGAAACCTACCGACTCCCTCAACAGTAGAGAACACTCAGCGGTGGATCCTCGTGTTGATGGTATAGGCTGTGCGTGTGTGTGTGTGTATTTTTTCATGGGAAATGCCTATTTTTTAGCTTTGATAGTGATATATTATGATGTATCACTTCTTCAGAAAAGCCTGACGATTCCCTGAACCGCCCTGCTGGAGACTCTGTTGCTAACAGTATGAATGGTAGATATGACTATAGTGGGCATGGTGATCTTCCACATTGTGACGCTGGTGGTCCTCAGAGTCACAGAGTAAGTTACTTATGAAATGCCTTTTTTTTGTGATTGAAAATATATAATTGACAATTGAAATTCTTCTTGCAGTCTGACTGCAAAATGGATTATGTGCATGAGACCTTTTCTTCTAAAACAAGGAGTGCTGAAGCGTTTGAACGGTGGTGTCCGGAGCCTAATGCTCCATTGGTTGAGCGAGGTATAGAAGAATTATATTTACATCATGGCGGTCCAGTTCAATCCAATAGATATGATGAACAAAGCGGAGGAAGTAGATGTGAATTGTATAATAAGAAAAGCTCAGCCGAGTCACCTGTTGAGGTGAAGAAAAATATTCATATTGTTCAAATAGCTGATCAACAAAAGAAGGTTTGCAAGTAATCCTGTTTGCAGCTTCCAGTGTTTGTTTTTGTTGACATGCGTTCTTGTTTAGTCTAAGGAAAATTATTTCGGGAAACAGATGGATATCAACTACAACAAGAGGCCTGCAGCATTGGCAAACAGAGGACTGATACCAAGGAATGTGCAGTCTATTGTGATAGGTATTATTATCACCTCAGTTACATTATTTCTCATGTATACTATCAGACAACTACTGTTTTGTAGTTATCTGATGTCAAGTTTGTAAAAGTATTGGACAACCTACGTTTTGGTATAGAAGATTCATTTCAGAAAATTCATTTATTATGTTTGAAAATGTATTGGACAACCTATTACCTCTTTTCGCTGAAACAGATTCTTCAATCCAAAGGAGCACAACCAGCTTGACAGAGCCTATATCACTTGAAAATCCTAGGAGGCGTGGCAATGTGTGGGACAGACTAGGGAAGCCACGCGAAGAGTACTCAGCTGTTGGGGATCACAGAGTATACGAGCATGGAGTTAGTGTTTCTGAGAGGAAAATGCTGGAGCCTGCTTATGATCATCGGTTTGGGCATGTTGAGACTGATGGAAAATATCAGAAACCAGAGAGTTATGCTAGGATTGACACTAACTCTGCAACTGGAGATAAGACTCTGGAGCATCTTGATGCAGATAGAGTGTATAATGTTGGTTTTTCTGGTAGTAAAAGGAAGTATATTGGAGCACATATCTTTTCAAATAATGCAGAATCATCACCTTTCCGCAGACATATAAATTTGCAAGATAATGGAGCAGTTGAAATGAGAAGATCTTTGTCTGGTAAAAATGGACAGTCAAATAATAATATGTTATCTGCAAAAACAGCAAATAGTCGATTGGATGGACCTGGAAGTCATCAGCCAGTGCCACTCACCCCCTCCCTCGAGGTGGATTGTGAAAATGTTACTCCAATTTGCGCAAGGCAGGAATCTTCTCTTGCTGCTCGTCATCAAACCCCATCAAACAGCACCTCAATCTCCAAATTTCAGAACATTAGTAATGCTGAAAGTGGCCTAAACATTCATGCACCTGTGGAAGCTGTATGTGGGGGATTTTTTGTTGCTATTGGTGACAGCTTACATCTCATTTTGTTAATGAACTTTACCTCAAGTTTCAACCGATCTGCGTTTTTGTTTTTTTTTTGTTTGTAGGAAGCTGAGGATGTAAAAATGAGGCTGAAGAAACTTGAAAAGGAGATAACTAAGCTTCGACCAAAGGAGAGTGGAGCTGATAGTGATAGTGCTTCTCCTGCCACATTAGGTATTGGTTGTTAAAGTTCTTATTCTTTTAAATGTATTATTCATGTCCGCCAAACCACCTTTCTTGTTATCTACCTAGAGCATCCTTCTCATTCTCATAATAACATAGTATTGTTAGCTAGCTTATTGTGCCTTTGATGTTGAGTCCTGTGTCCTTCACTACAATTTCAGATTTGATCTTTATTTGGTTTATCTGAAATTTTCATAGACTAAAAAGGCGGGCCATCCATTTTAGTAAGGAGCCTTCCATCAATTAAATTGCAATATTTTTCCTGATTTAGGACAGCCACATGCTCCATATCACTTCATCAGGAACAATGTGTTTATTTTCTAACCAGCAAAATCACATACTAGGTAAAAAAGCATATTCCTCAATAGAACTGTCGTACCCTAACTTCTTTGTTATCCATCTTCTTTGGTCCCCCATCCTTCATTTTTCTACCTTTCTACCTTGATCTTTAGTTTCCTGGAGGATTGTACTACGCATTAGGTGTGGTTATTATGTATCCAATTTGAGCAACTCAAACAGAAACCTGATACATGTATCTAATAATGTGAAAAATATCTGTTATATCACAATATGATTCGTCTATATTTATACGTCTATTTTATTTTCACAGGTACACAGAATTGTTTGGAGGCTGATGTTGACTCAAGAACTGCATTTGTGTCAAATGTAAATATTTGGTTAATCGTTTCTTCCATTTTTTGTGGTGCCATTGCTCAAATATTATATCTTACTTAAGCGCATAAGTTCTTCCACAGTCAAGCTATATGATCCGAATTTTTCAACTGTTTTTGTTTTGCCATTTGATTTGCACTTTCGATTGTGAAGCAGTTGTTCTGAGTTTATGGTCAAATCAGCTAATAAAATTAGCTTGCCAGTTATTGCTATAATGCAAAGTTGCATGCCAGCCCAGTTTTCCTTTGGTGCTTGATGTTTTAATCTAATTTTGTGATTTTAGAACAGGCAAATATTACAATTATTTATCTTTGTTTGGAAGCTGCTTTTTGGATCCGTACTGGTTCTTTATTAAGCTTGAAAAATTCTTGCACTGCCTTTTTATCCCCCCACAAATAGGATGACTCTTATTTTATGTGATAAGATCAATCTAAGTCAGTTATGATTAGGCGAAATAATGATATTGTTGGGCCAGATAGTGTAGTTGGAAACAGATACCTGTTACCCTATTTTTATTTTTGTTTGTATCATGACATGGTTTGCACCTATTGTAGACTTGTAGTCATGTTGCTAGTGTTGAAATTTCAGGTGCACTTTGCTGCATCAACGGAAGCTTTGTCATTGCATTTCTCCAAATGTGGGGAAGTGGTGAAGGTTACATTACTGATGGATACAGTAACTGGTCAACCGAAGGGGTGAATTTGATGTTGCCTTTGATTTTATGTGATTCAATTTCTTTTCTTTGCAGAGTGTTGAGGGCACAATTTTTCTTTTTTCCAGGTGTGCCTATGTTGTATTTATGTCCAAGGACTCTGTTGAAAAAGCACTAGCACTGAGTGGGACGTCATTGTATTCAAGAATCCTCAAGGTAAATTTAAGTGCGTATCTCATGATTACATATTCAATGAAACTGTGTGATAGTTTGTTTTGTCACTTCCTAAGTGAGCCGATTCCATGTCAGTGCCTTTCTCTCTGTTGGTTAGGATTTTTTGATTATCGATCACCATTTACTAATCAGAATCCTGTCTATTTTGATCTAGGTCTTTCATCCACGTTACAAATAATTCTTTGAATGTCATTCTGTGTTGTTTCATGAGACAATTACATGGTTTTTATGCAACCTTAGCAGGTTGTGCGAAAAGTTGACTTGCCGAGTGAAAGTTTGGGGATGATCCAGTTGCCCATGAAGATTTCACCTGCGTATGTGTCTCAATTTCAAAGGAGATCGTTCAGCAGACAGTTTTCAGGCTCCCACATGCAATGGCGCCGTGATGTCACATCTAATTCAGGAAATGCGCGTACTTGACATAACATAAAAACATCCATAGTGATTCTGGTAACCGACAGCCTGGGCTCCCTCATCAGCCAACACTAATAGATTGCTGCATTGGAAAAAAATTAAAAAGAAAAGATAGCTGCAGCTGCATACTACAGGTTTGTGAGAGGAAACAAACTGAAACGAAAAAAAAAATTCTGCGGCTTAGTAATACAATAGAATGTTTTTCTAGAAAAATCCTCAATTTCGGAAAGCTACATTTTGTTCATTTTATGGCTGTTATTTCCTCACCTTGCATTTACAAACTAGATTTATGGCCCCGTTTTACACCTTTAGTTTTGTTATTATAAATATGACTTGCTGTAAATGCCATACTTCGGATAGATCTCCAACGAATGATTATATATATGGGTCCTAATGCCGAATTCCTACTTTTAACTTCTTATTGACTAAACGTTACGACGTTTGCCTTTTCATTAATGGGAAGCCATCTGCAAGCTTGCTTGGTTGAATTTTGTTTTGAGCATACGATTTTTTTTACCTTAAGGTGAACACGAGAAGTGCATCTTAATTCGAAACAATATAATAGCCACCAACCCGGAGGCGAAGTGGGTAATTATGGACAAAGTTCGCATATTCTGTTAGCATAGCTGCATAGATGATGGAAATCAAAATACAGTTCTAGTATTTGAGAACAGTTCGCAGACTTGGAATCATTTAGCAGCTCGAGGACGATGAGCCTTTGCTCAAGCTCGAAGATAAATGGGGCATGGATGTTTAACTCGGCTTGGTTCGCACACACCTAAACTCACCTGAAAACCGTGACTGGTCGGCATACGTTGAGCATGTCCCTGTAATTGGCTTTTGTAGTGATCAATTCTTGTTCCATACACTTGGTATGCTAGCATTTGTGGCCTTTCGATCAGAAAACTCAACATGTTCTTTTAGCAATTCTTCGTACTAAAAAGATCCCACACTGGATGCAATATATTTGACAGCGTCATAAACCTACGAGGGCCAAAGAAACCTTGTGGAAACTGGAGGCCGAAATTCAACAAGAAGTTTTGTTACAACATGGCCAGGACCCACCAGTTATACACAATCATCAAGCATGTCTACTGAAATAGAGAAGAGGTTTTCAATCTATTCCTACCATAGAAGTAAACATTGTATAAATACAGTATTGACTCCAAATTTAAACTTTTCAGATACTCTCTTGCAGTCATCAATCTATGGTCATGGGCTGTGCAGCGCAGCACCTAAACCTGGCTTTCCTGACGGTAGTCATTATCTCATTTTCAGCATTCTCGAGCATGCCAACAACCTCAGTAAATGGTGGACGGACACTAGGATTGGCATCCCAGCAGCGAGTCATAATTTCTCCAAGCACAGGGAGGCAGTCGCTGGGGATAACGGGCCTTACTCCCCTGTTCACCACGGCAAAAGCAGCCTGCACTGCAGTCATGTTTTGGAACGGAAGCATTCCTGTCATCAGCTCCCACAGAACAATCCCGAAGCTGTAGACGTCTACTTTTTGGTTGTAGGGCCTTCGTTGAATCATCTCTCTGCAAACCCAAGATATAATGGGTGCCCAAGTTTCGTTCAGAAAGGGAAAATCAGTCTCAGGGAAAAATTATATATCATGAAACAAACATTTAAAAACAAACATACGCAAGGCCAACCTACAAAACCGACTAAAAGACAGACAATCAGAGATACCTGAATAATTATCTAATTCGAACATTGGAAAATAAGTTGGGAAAAAAGCAGCTAAATTTTGCCGTAATCAGACATTATCAACTTATAACAATCCATTCACAAAGTTTAATTTGAGTATGCACTATGATCATCCATGCCTTATTCTATTGATGACAAATGAAAAAGGATAAATAGAAATGTTAAAGCAATTTTGCCAATCTGCAAATAGAGATATTAAGAAAATGAGATATTTCCAAACATAAAGTAGCAGTACTATATTCTATATTGCAATACTAGATTAGCTTTCAGTTGAGAAGATTCGTGAGGGAAGACAACTGCAGCACTCCGAGATTTTGCAAAACAATTAAATGGATTTCAATAACTGAACCAGTACAGCAGAAGAATTCTCAAAACAAACGAGATAAAAAGACATTTCAAATCTTCCTCTAACTACTAGCCACAAACTTAGCGCCCATTAATTCAGCAAACTTGGGGGGGGGAAAAGGAGAGAGAGACGAGATGTTTACATCTGTAAGTAAAACAATAAAAGCAAGAGCATTATTTAGGATGGAATGAAATTACAGAGGAGAAACTTACGGAGCCATCCAACGATAAGTTCCAGTCTCAGGAGTCATCCCCTCAGTCTGCACCTCTATCCTGGCGACACCAAAATCAGCAACCTTAATAGATTTATCATTTGCTATAAGCAGGTTATCAGATTTGAGATCTCTGTGAATGAATCCCAAGCCATGAACATATGACATTCCCCTAGCAACATCCAGAGCCTGTTTCACAGCCACCCTCAATGGTACAGGCCTACTCTTCCGCTTTGTTAAAAACTGCCGAACAGAACCGCCTTTGGCATATTCAGTCACAATACACCACACCATTGGCTTTCTGCAGGCGCCAATAAAGCGAACAATGTTCGAATGTTTAAGTGTTGCAAGCATGCTCACTTCTTGCGCAAACTGCCGCTCCAATGACTGAGCACTCTCGGGATTGTTCTCAGGTCTCTCCAAAATCTTGATAGCAACATCTTCACCACTATAAGTACCCCTGTACAGCTTCCCAAAAGCACCTTGCGCAAATGGAATCCCCATGTTCAACTTCCTCAAATCAATTGTCCATTCATCGAAGTTAAACAAGCCTTCCGTGGGGTATCTGCTATCCATCAATGCCTGCGCCAACGCATCATCACTAAGAGCATGTATAACCCTACCAGGGCGGAACACACTATATCCAGTGAAGTGGCTCTTGGTAACAGTCTTCGGGCCGCGGCGTTTGAACAACCTGGTGCGTGAATCACTAGTACTGTTCGAGTCCATACTGCTATCACCTACAGACATGGAAATCGACCCTCCACCGGTGCTACCTTGCAAACTCCCCATACTACCATCATCAACAGACATGTTGGAACCCTCACCGAGCACCAAATAGGAGCCCCCCTTGGGGAAACGGTACATATCGTTCTCATGGTTCTTGTAACTAACAATACCCGTAAACACTGGACCTTCCATCATCGTCAACCACCAAAAAGCACAAAAACACCCAGAAACCCTTAATCTACCTCGTTCCCCCCAACCCTACCACAAAACAAAAGCACCCACCCAAGCTAGGAAACGCTCACAATTCCCATCAAAACCACTATCTGCACCACAATTCACGGCGGATCAGCCGAAAAAACAACATATTGAGCTAAAAATCGATGCTTAATCAGACGATAGCAGCTACTGATTCAAGAGCTAAAAAGTACATCAAAAAAATCAGGGGAAAATGCAGAAACGAGCTGGGGAAGAACCAATTCGGGGGAAACGTACCTCGATCGAGACGTCTTGGAGCAAAGAATCCAAATTGTACAGGATAAGAGAAGATTGAGTGGAGAAAATCAAAGGGGAAGAAGGTGGGAAGTGACGGGGGAAGGCATCAGAGGAGGACGGCGACGACCAAGTCTCCTTTTTTTTTTTTTTTTTTTTTCTCGTCTCCGTTTTTTTAAGTGTTCAATCGTCCCCGTCTTTAATAATATAAGCATTTGTATTTTTTTAATAAAAGTGTATTAACACTTGTTAATAGTGAAAATTTTGTTTAAACTTTTTTTAACCATTTTTCTCAAATAAAAAATAAATTGTAAATAAATATTTGTTAAATAATGAGGCGATTAGAATAATATTATATTTAAAAATAGTTTTAATTAAATAAAGCAATATTGATTTTAAATTTTTTTTGTATTGAGTATCTTTTTATTAATACAAGTATAAATATTAATACTAAATTATTTTTTAAAAAAACAAAATTTTATTCATAAAATCCTAAAAAAGATTTTTTTTGGGTAAAATGCGATGTTTATTTTATAGTGTAAAAATGAGAGGTCTTGTAGTTTAATGCTAACTTCATTAAACAAAATTTGAGTGTCATCATTATATTAAATTAATATAGATGGTTGTTGATAAAATGTATAAATATAATTAACTTTGTACAAAATTGGAAAAAATGGATTCAGTATATAAGTTATTTGAATTAAGAAAATATTAATTGTTAGTCTTCTCTTTAAAATGACGATAAACACTTATATTAAAAGAAAAGGCGTAAAGAGGAAAAAGAGTTAGAAAAAAATTCCAATTGATTACATATTCTGAACCATTATGAAATTTTAGAGTCCAAAAACTCTCATCAAATTAGATGTTCAAACAAACAATAATTAGTTTAGAAAAAAAAACATGTCTATTTTTCTAAAAACGCCTGCAGAATATTGATGTCGGCCAGGTGCAGGTGGCATAATTTTGTCAAAAACATCTTGTTAAATAAACTTGTAAGATCATTTTAAGTACACTTTGTTTACGATAATATTGTAATTAGTATCCAAAACAGTTTGATGTTATTTAGAAATAGCAGTCTTTTAAAGGAATAGTTGAAGTTAGACGTGGAAATGGGTGAGGTCAGTTAAGATGCGTACGTTTTCTATTTTATAGTCAATGGACGATTTTTATTTTATTGTCATTGTACGGACGCGGAAAACGGCTGCTTCTGTTCTCACGCCTTTTCATCGAGCAGGTCATCGGCTCATTTCACCTCTTTTGTCTACACGCCATCGTGACGATGTTGTGACGTGTTAGGTATCACTTGGGGGCTGTTAAAAGTGACCTAATTTATTTTATAATTAAACTTGACTCGAATAATTTAAAATTAATTTAAAATTAAATATATATTAAAAACTCATTCGATCTTGAACTTGAATATACTTAAACTATTTAATTTTGCTAAAATTGTTTAAAATCAACTTATTTGTGAATTCAAAATTGGCTTAATTATAAAGTCAACGTGAAGACCTCTCAATTAAATTATTCTACTATATTATTATTATATTGCATATAAATAAATATAATTAGTTATAATTAAATATATTAGTGTATATATATATAAAGACTATCTTAATTGGGGCCGATAATATTTCTCTCTGAAATTTTAAAACTTTAATCTTGATCGTTTGATTATAAGGACGACTTAAATTTGATAAAAAAAATAAAAAAAAATCACCACCACCATCATTTAGTACTTAGTTAAAAATAATATTTATTTTGAGTAGATAATTGATAATATGTATATTATTATATTATTTTATTAAGTGGAGTTCGAGTTGAGCTACGAGTCGAATTCGAACTATAACCAAGTCAAGTCGAGTCGAACACTGCCTTGTTCAAACTCAACTTGTAGGATTTGAGTTTGAGCTCGAACATTTAAATATCAAATTTCAAATCGAGTCGAACGTCAAATATTTACGAATTGACTCGTTTAATTAACAGACCTATGTATCACATGTATCTTGTGTATTATTTATGCACATTTGTGGTTAATTAAGGCCTAATTAGATGTTTCAATACATAGCATGCATATAAATTGGGAAAGATTAGGATGAGCTACCCTTCGTATAGTTTATATAAAGTGTACATTTAATTTGAACTATTTTTAATGTCCTACTACGTTAGATTTACATGTATAAAAAGTAGAATACATGAGTAGGAATGTGAAAATTTTATCTTTTTTTATACCAATATGCCATGCTTTTATTTTTTAAAAATATAATAATTAATAAATATTGTAAAATTAATTTTTAATACAATTATTTTAATAATTAAGATAAAATAATAAAAGTATTAAATTGTCTTGAAAATATATAATTATTCTTATTATTTATTTTTAAATTTATTTACCTGAATTTTGACTAGCGCTAAATTGCTCCAAATAAAACTTATAGCTCATATACGCTGTATGGGTAGCTCTTGTATATAAATAAAGCTCGAATAACTTACACGGCACATATTCAAGTAAATAGGCAGCTCGTGTTGGTGGAGAAGCTTGTGGCCTACAACAATTGGCTTCTACGTCAATAAGCTGGGGCCGGGCCACACTGCTGGCTGGTCCTTGAGCTTAAGAGACAAAACATTAATCAAAATATTATTATTTATATTAAATTTTGTTAATTTAAAAGATTAATCTAATATAAAACTATCAGCATCCAATGCACCTATTACACTTTCCAAATTGGATTCCACATCAGACAGCCCCCAACTCTCAATAATTGCATATTTATATATATAGCTCAACTTCGTCCTTCTCTCCTACTTCTAGGCCAAATCCAGCCATTTGCAAGAATAACAGTGAGGGGTCAGGACCCACTCAAATCTCAAAGAAAAATTAAATTAAATTAAACACTTAATAAATTAGGAAGCATAAAATAGTTTTCTCCTACTCAAATAAAAAGCATAAAACCAGTTTTTTTAGTCTACTCCATCACTGTTCCCTCTTTAAATAATTTTGAATGGTGATCCTTGAAATTGCTACCAAGGAGCATAATATATACTGTTTTAATAACAGGAGCTTCCCTTTCATCTTTTACATCCACGACCCAAGTAGTCAAGCACGAGGCATGACTTATAAGGTTACAAACTGTTGCATCATGCATGGTCCCCCTGCCGAACCTTATCTGATCAAATAGTTAAACATGACCTGCATGATAGTGATCTATGTATTGTAGTGAATGCCATTATCCCTCACATCTTCCGGGCTTATCATCCCTCAAGGGCACACATATCCTTACAACATTTTGTACTACTCTGTTTTCTATCCAGGCACCAAAGAAAGACAAGAAAAGAATAAAATGAGGTAACTAACTTGAATTCTACCAGTACCAAGTTGTTGGTCTTGGGAACTGCTGCAAAAGACCTTGTGGCATGTCTTTGGACATCTCTGAAATACGATGGCAAGTGAGTTTCCAAAATCGTTTTTTTCATGTTGGGTTACTGCTGGTAAATAGAGATTAGTGAAACAAAGGGACCACAAACATTATCATGGCCTCTTCTCAAGGGATTTACAAGCAATCAGAAGTGATCATCTGCCACTTAAGATAATTTCAACATGCTTCAACTTGAATCACAACTCATCCAGCTAACTGCGAAAAAGCTCCACGCACAACGATGCAGATGTGCTTAGATCAGTAATTACCCTAAATTACTGAGTTCTGCCTTTGTCCACCTGCATATTGGGTGATCCTTTTATGATAAATATAACTTACAAGTTACTGAAGGCACTAAGTAATTCATTCCCTGTTCTGGTCCAACTAAAGCCAACTTCCTTCCTTAATCCTCTAAATCCCATCACATCTCTCAATTCTGCCTTGATTGCCGGCTTCTCTAGTGAAGCATAGATATTGGATAGAAGAACATATGCTGTTGCATCATAAGAGTCCTTCTCCATCATCCTTTTCGCAGCCACTTCTCCAAGGTTAATGTTTCCATACTGTCTACAGGCACTGAGAAGACTTCTCCAAATCAATGCGTTAGGCTCAAATGGCATGTTTTCTATAAAATTCTTTGCTTCAGTAAGCAGCCCTTTTCGACATAGTACATCAACCATGCAAGAATAGTGCTCTTCACCAGGGGCAATCTCATAGTCCTCGTGCATGGAACTAAAATAATTCCAAGCTTGTGATACTAGCCCTCCACGGCTACAAGCAGAAAGAATGCCAATAAATGTTACTGAAGTTGGTTTGAACCCAATTTTCTTCATTTGACCATATGTTTGAAGAGCTTCTTCTACCAAGCCATGGGAAGAGTATGCATTTATCATAGAATTCCAAGCAATCAAATCTTTATAAGTGGTAAATTTGAAGATTTTGACAGAGTTTCCAATAATACCACCTTTGGCATACATAGTAAGAAGTGAGTTGGAGATGGAAGTCTCTGATTCAAGCCCCCATCTGATGACTTGGGCATGAATCTGTGACCCAAGAGATGCATCAGCAAGCATAGCACAACATTTGCTAACGCTTAGGAAGGTCAGATAATTTGGTTTTAAACCATCTTGGCACATGAACAAATAATACCGTACACATTCTCCTGCCAGTCCATTTTGAGCATAACCGGACACCATAGCATTCCAAGAAATAATGTCAGCAGGATTGATTTCTTTGAAAACAATTGATGCTTTCTTCATAATTCCGCAATTGGCATACATTGACAGCATAGAATTCATTAGAGCTATATCAAATGTCAATCCCAACTTGTACACTCGAGCTTGAAGTTGTTCACCACCTGCCAAATGCCTGACAGAGTCGCACAAGTCCATCAGGACAGAATAAGAAAATTCATTGAGCTGATAACCTTGTTCATTCATGTCATGCCAAACATTGATTGCCTCATTAGAAAAACCACTATGGGAGTATCCCATAATCATCGTATTCCAAGAGAAAACATCTGGCGAGTCCATTTCACAAAATATGATCTCCATGTCTCTAACTTCTCCACAATTAGCATAAAGCTCAATGAAAGAATTTTGTATGTGTAGTAGAGAGTGAAATCCAGTTTTCATAACAAAACAATGTATTTGCCTTCCCAGGTCAATAAATGCCAACTTAGAGCAACTTGATATCACACACGATAGCAACGGTTCATTAACTTCAGCAAAGTTATCTGACTGAATGGCTGGAATGATTTGAACAACCTCTTCAAAAAAGCTTTGATCAGAGAGTAATTTTGTTAGAAGATAGTAGGAAATGCTGTTTCTGTTTGCCATAGACCCGAAAATAACTTTTGAATTAGCTAAACTGCAGCATTTACCGTACATGGTCAATAAGATATTATCTGTTACTAAATCTACACCTTCTCTCAATTTAAGCACCAGACCATGAACCATTTTTGCAGTCTCAAGAGCTGTCACACTGGCGGAACAAGAGAGGAAACTTGAAAAGGTAGATTCATTGATCCTCAACCCACGGTAGAGAAAGCATGAGACAACACCCACACCCAAGTCTCCAAAACCACAAACTGCATAACCCCTAATGAGCGAATTCCATGAAACAATATCAGGATCCTTCAAACGATTGAACAAATACTTCGAGTCCTCCAACCGAAAAGAACTGGCGTACATTGTTATGAGCGAATTGACAACAGAGTTATCCGAAGTAAAGCCAGCTTTCACAAGAAAACCATGAACTTGAACTCCCTGGAATATTCCAAGCTCCATACTCGAACAACAACTGACCAAACCAGCAACCGCGAAGCCACTCAAACACACACCAAGAGCACACGAACACTGGAACAGCTCAAAAGCATCTTGCCACTTCCCACATTGACGACACCCTCTCAACAAAATCTCAAAGGAAACATCATCCACCCCACACATTCCATCAAACACTCCCCTCGCATCTCCAACACAAGAACACTTAACATAAGAACTCATGGCAGCATTCCCAGCCATACAGTCCGCCGAATAGCCAAGCTTCAAAAGCTCACCATGCAAAGCACGGCACGCAGGCAACCACCCCAGCTCCCCAACAGCAACAAACACCGAAACAAACGACGGCAGCGTCGGCAAAAAACCAGCCTTTCTCATGCTGCAAAAGAAGCCAACCGAATCATCCCAGCACCCCAACCCGACGTACCCAGACACCATGCTATTCCACGACACAACGTCTCTCGCAGGCATTTCGTCGAACAGCCGGAGCGCGCTCCACACCGAGCCGCACCTCAAGTACCCACGAAGCAGAGCGTTCCCGAACAATACACTATAGCCATGGCCAGAACGAATGATGACGGAGTGAGCGATTTTAGTGGCGTTTGGGAAGGGGAGGGCGGCGGTGCTTCGGACGAGGGAGGTGAGGAAGGAATGGATGGAAGGGGGGAGGGTGGGCATGAGAGGTGGAGCTGTGGAAGTGGATGAGCTGAGAGTGGGGAGGAAGGTTGCATGGGGGAGGAGGCGGCCATTGGAGGGAAAAGTGCGAACTTGGTGGGAGTAGTAGTAAGGAGGAGTCAGTTGGGGAAGACGAAGGCGCCAACTTCTTAGGGAAAGATTTTTAGCCACGCCGTTTGGCTACGCCCGCTTGGAGCGCCGCAATGGCGTCGTTAATTGGCTGACGGCTTAATGGCCTAATGATATTTTTTAGCGATGAAATTAATAATTTTATTAATTTTGAGGCTGTTATTAAAAAATAAAATTAATTTTCGATTACGCATGGACCTTTCTTTGAAGTCCCAGGTAGAGAGATGCATGAAAAAAATTTACACATCTATCTGTTCATCTATTTTTATTTAAATGTTTTTGTACTAATACAAATTTATATTTGTGTAATGAAAACAAACATTTTGCATCTTTGATTGAGAGAAAACTGAATGTCAAATTTTTTTGTTTTATTAAAAAATGTCACTTTGGGCTTTACTCTCTTATTAAATTGTTAAATTTCCATGATCAACTTAACCACTTGTTTAAATCTATTTAAAGATGACAAACTTGTTAACATGCATCAGTGGGAAAAAGAAGAACATCAATAGTGGCTTCAATTATAAAGAACTTTTTTTTTGTGAAACTTAAAATTGAAAATAATGGCATTGTAAAATTAGTGTTTTTCGTATGGACGCGTCTTTGATCCAAATAGTTTTGTTATTTTGTGTGTTTTAACATTATAAGGAAGAAACTTTTAATGTGCTTTAATACATAAAATGTTTTATTGACATGTGGCAAGATCTCAAGTGCATATCACGTGTCAACAAGGCAATAAAAATATGCATAAGATATATATATACACGTACACGCGACATGGCCTACATACACAACATTGTATACTCTTTCTAATTAGGAAAATATTTATTAAATATTTATAACAATTTTACCCTTTTTATAGAAATTTTACTATTATTATGACCTTACCTTTTTTATTCAAAAAATATTAATCATGTATTTTTCAATTTTATAAATAACACACTAATTAATTGCATTGTAGGCTGATAAATCTAATTCAATTGTGATTTGATTTGGTTATTTTGTTTTTATCATATGCACAAAATATAATATAAAATTTAAGAAATTTACCATGTCTATAATTAATTATTAAAAAATAGTTATGGCTATCAAATGAAGTTAAAAATTCTAACTCGAACCAAATTATGCACAAGCCTACTTGACAATAAATAAATACTAAATTAAAGAGGTGTAATTAATTATTGAATAAAACATTAATTTGAGTAGAATTATACACGATTAAAATTCATCAATTTAAGAAAAAATTACAAAAAAAGGTCTTGTTATTCAAAATTTAAAATTGTAGGAGACTAGTATCCATATTTACAAGAGAAATTCGAAAATAATAACTTTACCCTTAATTTTGGATCAAAATGATTTTCAAGAGGCCAATGGAAGACAAACTAAAAATTGAGGATTAAGGGTAATTGGCTCTTTTCGAAATTTATTTCCTTCAAATTATGAATATAAATAATGGTCCACTAAATTCGTAAATTTTAGATGATAATACCTTTTTTTTCGTAAATTTCTCATTTTAAATGCATTTGAATTTCAATTGAATTATCACACATATTTACTACATTTTTTCCCTCCAACATATTTACTACATATTCGATTTGAAATTAACCATCCTATTATTTCAGGTTTCGACTTGGTGTTTTTGTTTTTAAGTTGGAATCTTAATACTACCACTAATTAAAGTTATTTGAAAAAGAAAGAAAAAAAAAGGCCTACTGCCCAACATTAAACCGGTTTCATCTTTATTAAAAGAAAAAAAACGCATCAATTCAAAAAAATTACGAAGAAAACCACATCAAAAGTTGCTTTATAAGTAGAGGGGAGAAGTAGAGAAGAGAACCACTGGCTGGAGTGGTGGAGGTGGTGACTGAAGTAGAAGAACGTAGAAGCCAACCTCCTCTTCCTCCATCTCAGCACTCCATGGCCAAATTTCAGATCACTTCGTCTCCGAGCATGCTCCGTCCCGACGATTTCCGCCGTTGTGAAAGCAGCGGATGGGCCACCTTGCTGGTCTTTTCGTTCCTCCTTCTCTGGCAGCTTCGGAAGTTGATAACTCGGCGGGTTGTGCCGGATGGAGAGGGTGTAAGTACGTCTTCTGTGGTAAAGGCTGACAAATCCGATGCTGGGTATGATTTTTCCAATTTTTTTTTTCAACATGCATTGATGTATCTGTGGAGAAAGATTGGTACTTGTGAATTACGACGTTATAACATACGCATAGATGATAATGATATATAGTTGTGATGATTTAAGATATGTACATGTCTGCCGTGCAGGATTGCTAATATCATCTCAAACACTGACTTGAAATTTTTAATGGACAACTTGGACGGAAGGCTTGATGAAAATGAGAAATGGGAAGATGTAATTGATAAGAGAAACGACACACTTTCCTATAAAGCAAAATGCTGCAAGCCAAAGGTTTGTGTTTTTTTTTTTAAGTTAACCAATATTTGTTACATTTATCATGATTGTCTCACCAAAGTTCTACTTTCAGGATGGTCCATTGAAGTACTTCAGTGTCGCTACATTTGACAATTGTTCAAAAGAATTGTTGAAAGACTTTTACATGGACGATGACTATAGGAAAATATGGGATAGCACATTTGTTGAACATGAATTGTTGCAGATTGATAAAGCTACTGGGATAGCAATCGGGCGTACAATAAAAAAATTTCCGTGGTTAACACCAAGGGAGTATGTATTGGCTTGGCATCTATGGGAGGAAAATGATAAAACATTCCACTATTTTTCTAAAGTAAGACAGTCAATATTGCCTACCTAATTGTGACTTCTCTTTATTGGTTAAAGTTCTAACATACTAAATGAATTTTTTCCCTAATTATTCAGTTGGTAAATATCATGAATTTGATTATATCTCTTATATATGCTCATGATTTTGTAATCTAAATTAATTCCTTAATCAATTTTTTTGTTACTTGTTCAAGGAATGTGAGTCACCTCTGGCTCCAAGACAAAGTAAATTTGTCCGAGTCAAATTTTTGAGATCGGGTTGGAGAATTCGGAGAGGTCAGGCTAATTACTCTATCACTGGCTGATCTACTGTATTTATGCTTGGAATGCTTTCTTTGATGTTTATAAGCTTACTTCAATATATATATATATATATATATGTGTGTGTGTGTGTGTGTGTGTGTCTTGAATATTGTGCATGTAACTTTTGTAGTTCCTGGTAGAGATGCTTGTGAGATCGCCATGGCGCATCAAGAAGATGCTGGCTTGAACGCGGAGATGGCTAGAGTGGCATTTTCAAGAGGAATTTGGAATTATATTTGTAAAATGGATGCTGCTTTGCGAAAATATTCTTCCGTGAGCCATGGGGATTTATCATCAAACCTTTCAACTGTCCAACTTGTTCAAAAGGTAAGGATATTTGTGGTGTCCTTTCGCTGTATAATTCCTTTTAGGCACAACAATTTGGGCTAAAGTGCCCTCATGTGCTCGATACATAGAAGATAATTTTTGCATCGTCTTTTATAAATTCTTCATTTGCACCAGTCAAAATTGTTGCACTAATTTCCATTATTACACTCTAATTACGCCCTTTCTTATTGTCCAGGTTCCATCAGATTTTGAGGACAACAAGGTGATTCAAGGTAGGTCTTCTGAAAGCACTGTAACTTCAGATACGAATGCGAGCCCGAGGAGTTCGTTTAGAATGCCTTCAAAGCTAATGATAGTAAGTGGGTTCCTTCTCGTGGGTGGAATTGCTTGCCTCGCCCGAGGTCACTCAAGCATCGGTGCAAGGCTAGGTGTGGCATACATTCTTCAAAAATTATGGCCGGAAAGTAATACGAACAATCCCGGTGCACAGAAAGTGGGCCTATAGTTTTAAAATTCTATTTTGGTATGGCAGGTCTGAGTAAAAGTCTTATTAATTGACTCTTGTCATGTTATAAAAATTATCAAAATATTTTTTTAGTATTAATTAAATCAATATTTTTCAGTAATACAAATTTTGTCTATAACAATTTTAAACGTGAAAAGAGTATATATTAATTTCATATCTTTTTATTTATATAATTAATAATTTAATGTAAATGACTCTAAATCAGTTTGAAGTCGACTCCATTCATGTTTGAATTTCGAATTTTTATACTAAGTTGGGGCTCATGACTGAAATTTCAGCTAAATATTGACTCCGAAACGATGTTTTCCCCTTGCTAGCGTTTTTTTAATGCGTTTTTTTTTTCAACGTTTTTTGTTTATTCTTTTCTTTAAAATAAAATTAAAGAAATGTACACGAGCTTGTTGTAAATGTAATCCGTCGCTTAAAAGGAAAGTATATTGCTGCGGAATAAAACTTGTCGGAAAGGTTTGCCTGAACCACACACGGCAATACGGGCTTTAGCAAATGATATATATAGCCTCCTATGAATTTGTGATGATGCATGCTGCATGCATACCAAGATTTGAGTCTCTAGGATTTGTTTGATTTTAAGATTTTTGGTATCAGTATTGCACTTTTATTACATTATTATTTAGCAGAAAGCAGAGCAATTTTGGGTTTGGGAGAGCTGAAACCACTGCACTATTGTAAACAGAGATGTGAACATACATTACGCTCATCAACCTTTTTTTTTTCGCAAGGTCCTTCTAGCTATTTGCTCCAAAGTCTTTGAGAGTTGTTGAATTGCTTGTCTCTTGTTATGCATTTGATTATAGAAAAGCTGGTGTCTTCAAAGTTTTGTTAAATTGAAGCAAGAAACCTGTTATAAATATGGTTAGCTTAGTATCAACTCAAAGTTATACAAGAATATCAATTCAAAAGGAATTGATTGGCCATTTAAATCATGTGGCCGGATTTTTTTAAACAGCAAAAAATTACGGTGTCGACTTAATTGTCTTTATAATTGAATGATTGATATGTTTTTTAGGTGATATAGAAATGTCTCCACAAATTGAAAGTTTTTTTTAAAAAAAATTATCTTATCAAGGAAAAATTTACAGGCCTTGTATTATGACTACGAGCGTCTATAGTCTGCCGGTTCCTCGTTAGAGTGTAATAATCTCTTAGAGGCTGGCTCGGAACCGCCGGACGTAGTGGGCGCTGGATTCGGCCGACTTCGGCCATGGAGGCGGCTGTGATAGAAGTGGCGCCGCAGCCAACTCGGCGTCCGGGAGATCGACGTTCACCCAGGTATCGTCGGTGTATGCATGGACTGTTGAGGAATCCATGCTTCTTATTATCAATCGACGAAGTCCCCTAAACTTATGCAATGTGTATATTTGAGCTATTATTATAGCATTTCTATGTGATTGTTAGCGAGCTCTTAAGGTAGAGGCATGCAATGTAAATGTAAATACAAGAAATCTATCTTTTTCTATTTTCGATACGTGAATTTGTCTAATAATAACGTAATTTTTAGACTTTATGTATCAATTCTTAATTTGCTCTAATTAAGCCGCTCATGCATATAAGATGTTGGGTTAATCCCACATCTCATTTAGAAGCAACCGGTGACTTGTATATAGGCTAATGGGAAAGCCTTAATTCTCAAGCTAGCTTTTGGATTAAGAGAGGCTCATGAACCTGTTGCAAGTCACTTTTGGGGCCCGAAGGGCCCAACAAGTGGTAGCAGAGCGAACGAATCGAACCTTGCTGGAGAAGGTTCGGTGTATGTTGTCCAATGTTGGGTTGGGCAAAGAATTTTGGGTGGTAGCAGAGCGAATGAATCGAACCTTGCTGGAGAAGGTTCGGTGTATGTTGTCCAATGTTGGGTTGGGCAAAGAATTTTGGGCTGAGGCTTTGGTATATGCTTGTCACCTTATCAACCGTTTACCATCTACTTCTATTGGTGGTAAAACTCCATTGGAGAAATGGTCTGCTCCCAAACAGGTGTGGAGTTTGATGGCAAACGAAGTGTCCCAGCAGATGTAGAAATTGATGTTGACTCTCCTATAATAGAAGAAGAGTCAAATGAAGAAGAGGTTCAGACCCAAGAGCCTCCACATCAACATGATGACTCTCCTATAATAGAAGAAGAGTAACATGAATCAATTGCACAAAGGAAGGAAACTCCTATAATAGAAGAAGAGTAACATGAATCAATTGCACAAAGGAAGGAAAAGAGAACCATCAGAAAACCTGCTCGTTATGATGATATGGTCTCTTTTATATCACCAATTGCAATATCACCAATTGCAACTGATGATGTTCCTGCCACTTATAATGAAGCTGTTCCTGCCACTTATAATGAAGCAGTTCAAAGTTCAGAACAAGAAAAGTGGAGGATTGCCATGGAGGAAGAAATGCAGTCCCTTCAACATGAAGCTGTTCCTGCCACTTATAATAAAGCAGTTCAAAGTTCAGAACAAGAAAAGTGGAGGATTGCCATGGAGGAAGAAATGCAGTCCCTTCAACATGGAAACTAGCTAGTCTTCCGAAGGGAAAGAAGGCAATTGGGTGCAAATGGGTATATGCAAAGAAAGATGAATTTCCTGACAAGGACAATGTCCGCTACAAAGCAAGATTGGTGGCTAAAGACTACGCTCAGAAGGAGGGAGTTGATTACAATGAGGTATTTTCTCCTGTTGTAAAGCATTCTTCTATTAAAATTTTATTGGCTTTGGTAGCACAGTTAGATTTGGAACTAGTTCAAATGGATGTAAAAACTGCATTTTTACATGGAGACTTGGAAGAGGAAATCTATATGTTTCAGCCAGATGGATTCAAAGTTGATAGAAAAGAAGAGATGGTGTGCAAATTGGACAAATCGCTATATTGATTGAAGCAATCTCCGAGGCAGTGGTATAAGCGATTTGACAAGTTCATGATAGGGCAGAAGTACTCGAGGAGCAAATATGATCACTGTGTGTACTTACGCAAGCTATAGGATGGATCCTATATATATCTTCTTCTTTATGTTGATGATATGTTGATAGCTTCCAAG
>JAVDBV010059815.1:0-35009 GCA_032619315.1 Piper longum
TCAAGAACCAAAGTTTTAATCCCTTTCCTGAACATAATCAAATATTGCACATCACGGCCTTTAGGTTTTAACTGGCTAAATCAATCTTCAAGAATTTCCTGAATTTGCACACTAACTCAACTGCGATATCATATATAGTTTCAAGAAGTGAACGGATTATCGTAGCTAGTAATACCTGTGAAAAGCTATAGCCGTTGCAAGGCCACAGATGCCGCCTCCAACTATTACAATCTCCTGCCTTTCATAACTCAAATCCATTTCGATATTATACCAAACCTATTTTGGAGCCAGATTATATAAAGGAGTGCAGATTTATATAGACACTACACAACTAGCATCATGCCAAGCATTTTACCACGGAAATTTATTCTTGTACTTTTTTCTCCAAGTAGCGACAACTTGTGTTGGAACTTTTTTTTTTCTTTTTAAAGGGAGTAGAAATTTATTCTTGAACATGGGAATCACAAGATGACACATGTATGGTTGGTTTAATGGAGAGTAAAATACGTTTATTATTAATTGTTGAAAGGCTTTATTTAATCAACATTACGAAGGTCTTTGTACATTTGTTCGCCGTGAGTGGAAACGATTGTGCGCGTAGAATTGTCTGCGAATACTAATGCACTTTGAAGTTCAACCAAATGGTATCTGACAGATGTCAAAGCAACGTGCACCACGCCCCCGTATTTGACCGAGAGCATTGTAATATAAGATTAAAAATGAATTTATTTATTTTCAATGTAAACTCATAGTTTTAAGTATTTTATGATTCCAGCCCTATCTTTCGCACTATTTTAAATCATACCACGTTTTCGTAACTTGTAGATGTTACGTATTCCTTGACTAATACTACTGTTGGCCAAAGAACTTGATTTCGGGCCTAAAGGGCGCAATAATAGATACAGAAATATCCAAAGAATCACTCAAACAAATAGCCAAAGTGGTCAACATATGGCAGTTACGTATGACAACATCTGCTCTAGTCTTGTGGCGTCTTCAAATTGCATGGTGTGATAAGGCAGAAAGTTCTATGCATTTAATATAAAGAGCCAACTTGGCATCTAACCTTCCGAGTTAAGTATATCCTCATCTAGCACTCACGCAGTTTACATTCCAACATCGTGGAGCAATGCTACTTCGAAGCTTACAACCGATCGGCCAAAGTGTCAAAGCCCACTCTGAAACCATTTGGAGATGATACTTATGAAAGTTGTAAGACCCCCACAATTACTAATATCAAGCATTTTACTACGGAAATACAGTATTAATTCTGGTGAATGAAGATACTGGTAAAACAAGAACTACCTGTGCTTTTTCTCCAAGTAGCGACAACTTATGTTAGAACATTTTTTTTCTTTTTAAAAGAGAGTGGAAATTTATTCTTGAACATTAGAATCACAAGAAAATACATGTATTCTTGGCCTAATTTAATCAACATTATCCAAGTTCTTTGGTCATTTGTGCAGCGCGAATAGAAACGGATTTCACATGCAGAACAGTAATTGTCAACACCAATGCACTTTGAAGTTCAGCCAAGTAGTATCTCATAGAAGTCGAAAACAATGTGCGCCGCGTTCCTGTCTACGAACAAAATCATTGTAAGATGTGATTGAGAATGAATTCACTTTTTTTCCAACGTAAACACAGTTTTAAATATTGCACAATCAGCCCTATCGTGTATACTTTAATCTTTTGTACTATTTTAAATCATATCACATTTTTTAAAGTGAAATTTAAGCAAAATTCAGTTTTTTTAAAAAAAAATAAACATGTATTCTAATTGGTATTTGATTAAATTTTTTACAAAAATATTTTTAATGCCTAATAGAATATTTTATTTATAATTTAAAAATTCAAGAATTATAACCTTTATATATCTTGACCCGCTATAAAGTCAGTATGGTAATCTTCTTGTATTTAAAACTTTGAGTAAACCCAAATGGTTGATTTGATATTGTAAGTCATAGATACAGATATATCCAAGGAATCATTCAAACAAATTGCCTACGGTGGTCAACATATTGTAGTTACCGATAATATCGTCATATTCATCTGCTCAATTCTTTGACGTCTTCAAATTGCAAATATCAGCCTGGCGTGATGCGGCAGGAAGTTCTATGTATTTAATATAAGCCTGGTGGGATAAGGCAGGAAGTTCTATGCATTTAATGAAGAGCCAACTTAACATCTAACCTGAGTCTAATAAGTCCTTACCTAGCAATGACGCAGTTTACACTCAGTCATCGCTCGGACCACTTTGAATGGTCCATTGCTCGTGAATTTATGTTATCAAATCACACCACGTTCTTTTGGACTTAAAGATGCAGAAATATCCAAAGAATCATTCAAACAAATTGCTAAAGTAGTCAACATATGGTATTTACGTATGATCACTTCGTATAAAGACAAATGATGTATGAAATCCGTAGTTAATATAAAGAATGATAAAACCACAAATCTATCATAACCGCTTTCTCACGAAGGATAACTTCGTATAAGGACAAATGATGTATGAAATCCGTAGTTAATATAAAGTACGATAAAACCACAAATCTATCATAACCGCTTTCTCACGAAGGATAACTTCGTATAAGGACAAATGATGTATGAAATCCGTAGTTAATATAAAGTACGATAAAACCACAAATCTATCATAACCGCTTTCTCACGAAGGATAACTTCGTATAAGGACAAATGATGTATGAAATCCGTAGTTAATATAAAGTACGATAAAACCACAAATCTATCATAACCGCTTTCTCACGAAGGATAACTTCGTATAAGGACAAATGATGTATGAAATCCGTAGTTAATATAAAGTACGATAAAACCACAAATCTATCATAACCGCTTTCTCACGAAGGATAACTTCGTATAAGGACAAATGATGTATGAAATCCGTAGTTAATATAAAGTACGATAAAACCACAAATCTATCATAACCGCTTTCTCACGAAGGATAACTTCGTATAAGGACAAATGATGTATGAAATCCGTAGTTAATATAAAGTACGATAAAACCACAAATCTATCATAACCGCTTTCTCACGAAGGATAACTTCGTATAAGGACAAATGATGTATGAAATCCGTAGTTAATATAAAGAATGATAAAACCACAAATCTATTATAACCGCTTTCTCACGAAGTTGTTTGCCCACACCGAGTTGATCCAGAGCCTTCCAACCGCTGGTGTATATGCCAAGAGTAGCATCAGTTGTCCTCAGAATATCACCCTTTTCAAGAACCAAAGTTTTAATCTCTTTCCTGAACATAATCAAATATTGCACATCACAGCCTTCAATGATTTTTAAACAACTTTCATAGTGAAAACTCCTCTTTTTGATTTATGACAACATAACTTCTCTCTTTTCCCAAGTTAGGAGGCAAAAAGCGTCTAAGTGTCAGTGCAAGGGCACCCCTAGGGCGCCACCCCTAGGGCGCCCTTGCCCAAGCATCGGGTAGGGTTTTTTATAGAACCCTTGGACACGTCTTTTTCTCCTCTCTTTTCTCCTCTCCTCCACCCTAGCCGCCTTCTAGACCTGCTCATCCCCTTTTCCCCCTTTTATCCCTTAATTTCTCCACTCTTTTCTTTTTCTCTTCTTCCCTTTTGTTCCCTCTTCTCTTCCCTTTCAGTCGGGTACACTTTTCTATCCATTTTAATTCATTATTTTGCATGATTTGCATTGTTTCATGTAAATATTGTTAAAATCATATGAAACATATCATTTTGATTATTTTGATATATTATTCAATATGTTTGCATGTTAGATCATTATAAAAATTTGATATTTATATAAAGTTTGCGCATATATTGATATTTGGGTTGTGTTTTGTGCGTTCGCTAAATATGTGGGATAAAACACTACCTAAATCACTTAATTAAAGTTGTTATAATAAATATATTTGATTTTTTTAATTTGGGTCTTGTCTGAGTTGCCTCAGATTACACTCAAATATTAATTAATCAAAAAAGAAACGTAATAATAACTTTTGTTCATGTATAATTTGAAAACGAACTCACCGTGTGATCTTAATTAATTTCATAATGATGTTAATTAATTTAATGAATGATAAAAAATTTAACTAATAAAAATCATTATTTGAATAGTTATGTTGGATGATGACAACATATCAATTCGCTCTGTCAGCGCCAACTGAAACTATCTGATTCGACATCTTTTAAGTTTGAGATCTCCATTCGCAATTAATTTACCAATCTGATCATATTATTTTTATAATAATTTAGATATTGTGATACTATAAAAGGTGTTAGGATATCTCAAGCTTACATGACTAGATCTCCAGACACATCAACATCTTTTGATATCTCAATTACGTGAGTTTAAGCCCAGTTGATGTTCCAAATATACTAGCATCATACTTATGCTCATGGTTTATTAACATGTTCAGTTCATTTCATGATATCATAATTCACATATAAACGCAATTATCAGATCGGATTAGTTGTGTGTTTATTTAATTTAATGTTACATGTCGTGCATCGTTACCGCATCTAGGACTGTTCATACATTCATGCTTTCATCATACAGGATCTTGTAGCTGTCTACATCACTAGGCTACTCAGAGTTAGGCTTGCCATGGTAGGACAATGAGCTCTTCTTAGGTCCGTTATGACTCTCTTCTGGTTGATCTTCTACTTGGCTCATGTGATTTGATTCACATCGTAAATCGTAATTGGTGGCATTTTATTGGATCTTACTATCCACAAGCCATCTAATCGATCTTTCATATTAATAAAACCTCAAAGTTGAGATCCCTTGATGATATATCGAAAGTTATAAGGTTCAATTCAAAGTAACACTTTAGCGTTATTGAAATGTTCATGCTTGACCTTATACTTGTATTATGCTTTCGGATTTTGACTTACACGCGAGATGGATGGTATATGTAGTGTCACTGAGGGGCCAGGTCGGTGCCCACCTGTTGTTCTCGGTGGCAATCTTATGTATATGATATGAGCTCACTACTTGGTGCCTGGGTAGGGGCCTAGATTATACAGTTTATACGTCTTAAGTTTAAAAACCATTAAAGAAACTCAACATTGAATTTTTATTAAACTATGGACAAAAGTCATCTAAACGAACCGAAGCTAGTGGGATTCAAACAAATGCCACAAACTCTGTCTCACTATCAAAAAGCCAAAACTACAATAGAACCAAGGAGAGAATCAACTAGATGAAGTCCTATAGGCCTAAATGAGTTGAACTTGTTGTCCTAACTAGGCGAGCTTAGCCCTAATCACTCGCTAACAAAGATGGCATGCAAAATGAGGAAAAGCCTCCACACATGCATTGTATTTGTAGGATTAATAAACTTAATTATCTTATTTAATAATTTCTTAAAACTCATTAGGTAATGTTAATTAATTTTTAGGGTTGCAAGTACACTTAATGAAAAGTTCCATACTTATGGTTTTATCGAACAAACTTCATTTGACGATTTTTTGGTCAAGCCAAGCAAGGTCCAAATGGGATAAGAGTTGGACTAGTGGGCCCTGACACTATAAGGGTTTGATAAATAAATTATTAAGTACTGGCGAATGAGCCAACATGGTAACCTAGGCCAACTAAAGTCAGATTAGGGTACACGGAACAATGTTGCTAAGCCACGCACCAATTTTCCTAAGTTACATTCATGAGTGCGGAGGCTCCAAATGGGCCTTGGTAAGTGCATTGCAAAACACCATGGTCTTAAAAAAAGTAAAAATTTAAGTTCAAAATCTAAGGATTTAAGCCTAAGTGAACTCGACAATGGTAGGTATTAGCAAGGTCATTTCTGGAGTTGGCTGGAGCTTCTTAGCTTGGGAAATTTCTATATGAATATCTACGAAGCTAATGGCTACCAATTGTAGGGTGATGTTTCTAGAACAAAACCTAAGGGGCTAAATTTCATGGAATTGCACTATCAAATGGCTAATGGATTTTGTAACCAATACAAGGGAGCTAGTGTTTCACCCTCTATTCCTGTACACTCCACAAAACCCGATTAACTAATCACCTAAATAATTTTTAATTACTCAAAAATTTTAAAGGTTTACAATAGACCCTTATTAAATCCTTAAGTTATTTTAATTGATTTTAATCAATCTTTTAGCATGCTCACCAAGGAGCAAAATCTCAGACCATGACATAGCACATCAACACACTTAAACGATTTGTTCAAGCACTTAATGAGATTAATTTATCATTGTATTTTAACATGTACTAGCTAACATTTGTACTTACAATCAAGTAGAGTATTGCACTCAAATACAACTTAAAACATGGTGGAAAAATCAGGGAAAAGAGTAGCCAAGTCACTGTAACCAGGAAAGTTGTCATCATTTGCCAAGTTTGGCGACCATACATACTCATACTTATAATCTAATGATACAATGCCCATAAAGTTGTAGATAGAGATCTTAGTAACCTAACAAGGCCAATATCATGCAAATAAAAGATCTACAAGATGAGATATGAATTTTACCCAAAAATTGTGAATATTACTACACATATAGCTTGCAAAAACCACAAGTATTTTTATAAGCATGAAAATCAAATTATTTTAAAGCCTATTTACTCCTAAAAAACACATCTACATGCCAAAAATATTAGAAAATGCTAACAAATAAAGATACATACATACGGAACAAACATCATAATATACAAGAAAGTGAGTAATGGTAAGACCTTTACCTCAAGTACTTTCTAGGATAGGTCTCTTGGGGCTTCCAACCTCAAGACTGATTTCCATAAAGAAAACCACCAAATTTAACATCTCCTATGAAGAAGTTACAAGAAAAATGACCCCCAATGATGATTATCCTTAATTATACCACTAATTAATATATTTTGATTATAATATATAAACTATATATTATGAAGACCATGTAAAGTTAGAATAAAAATTGTAACAATCTCTCGTTTGGTCTGAATAAATATCTCCGTGCATAATATTATCCAAAATATGAATACTTCAAAAGAAGAGTATTATATATGAATCATAGCTATAAGCTTTTTTGTCAAAAATTACCTTCCATATATTACAATGTAAAATACTCTTAAGAAGCTTACAACGTGGTTTAAACTTTATGAATAAGCACATAATGCTTATTCAGGTCCAAACACTATTTAATAAAATAATGTACAAAGGGGATCAGTTGAGTGATTAATTACATAAGGTCATAAATTCTCTTTGTGAATAAGATACTAATGTGAAAGAGATGGTTAAAGTATTAGATTCACCACCAATCTTGCCTAGGAGATTTAGAGTTGTAAAACCCTTAGATCTACCATTCCACATATTGCTGCCATCAGTTCAAGTACCACCTATTTTGGGGCTAAAGCAACTTCCAAAATATCTTAAGTATTTTTTCTTAGGGCTTAATGACACTCTTCCTATTATTATGTCTTTAAAGCTAACTATATTGCGGGAAGAGAAGCTAATAGAATATTAAAAGATCACAAGTCAAATGTTGTTTGGACTATAACAGACATAAAAGGCATCTCATGTGGCTACTGGGCATTTTCTGTTGGACAATTTTTTTTTCCACAAGGTGTAGTTGAAATTTAGACTGAACAAGGGGATCGATCATTGTCAATTGATGTAGAGTAAAACACTACTATGAAGGGGAGCAAGTTTGGAAGTCCTCCAACACATTAAATAAAGAATGAGAGACTGGTGTCTGGCTGTAGACGTTAAACCAAACGCTTCATACGAGTCAACCCAGGAATGGGTCAAGTATAAATTCAGTTATTCATTATAATCATCCACCAACTAGTTGGTTGAAGAAGTTCTCTTTCTCTTCTTTCTCTTTATTTTTATTTTTCTTCAACATTGAGGACAATAATTAGATTAAATGTGTGGGGATGCTTTAATTTGTGCATATTGTTCATTCTCGACTCATGTTTAGATTTAAGATATGTATATATATATATATATATATATATATATAGTGTAATTTAGTGTAAAAATTGTATTATGCAACAATATATTAGTCTCTAAGTTCAATGATAGATACATGTGAATTAGTCTTAACTTTCTTGGAAAAACTTGAATAATTAATATGAAGGATGAACTGAATACATGATTGCATTCGAAGTTTGGTTCTCTACCTTATATTATTTTCACAATCTTTTAGTTTAGATGATTTCAATAAATGTTTTGCAATAAAGATTGTATATAATGATCATGAATTTTAGAATTTGCTCTATCAACTTTTGAGGTTAAATATTTAGTTTGCCATGTAGATGGGAAATAATATAAGAAGTTCTTTTTTATCAGTTTGGATCTTTTTTCAAACCTATCTAATGTGAATTATTCTCTGAACACAATTTGATGGCCTTTATTATACGTATTTGTTTGATTACCCTTCTTTTTAGCCTTGGCCTTTTTATTGAAAATATAATTGGCTACTTGAGTCCTAGCACCCTAATGTTTTGAATTCATTCGAAATTCTAACAGGGATGGAACTTTGAGTAGTATGGGGGGACGTTGCTTTTCACAGAATGGTGATTGAGTAGATAGTGTTGGGAGAAAAACACGATGAGGGAATAGTCCTCTACTAGTGCGCATTAGATGAAGTAATGGGCTTCTACTAGTTTGAAATAATATAAATTAAAAAAAAGATGAGGCAGTGATGCTGCACCAGTACGCACAAGACGAAGCAATGGGCCTCCGCTTATTTAAAATAAAATAAAATAAAACAAAAAAAGCAAATAGCCGATGGAAATCAAAGAAAAGTTAGTTCTTATATCGGATCAACTCGCTACAACATTTAAGGAAGTTTGTGTTATATTGTTACGGTTATTGGGGATTTGTTGTACTTATATGTTAGGATTCAGAAAGGATTTTTAATGTTATGGTGCATATGAGCCTTTGTTTTGTTTTATCCTATTTTAGTCCTTAGCCCCGGCCCCATGACAACCTATAAATAGCTATTGATTCTATTGAATTGGCATTACTTACATTAGTGGAGATTAGAGTGAAAGGTAAACATATTTAACCATGTGCTTAATTATATTCTCTTTGTTGCAGATGAGAATGATAAGCCAATAGACTCTCACACCCACATGAAGAGCCTTCTTTTAAGTATGATTCATGAAAGGGAATTTCTGATTTGATTGACATATTATTGACTATTGAGGGTTTGATTAATAATCATATGAGAACATAATAGGAATTAAATATTTTTGTGTAATAAAAAATTTTTTTTGTTATGATATTTTGCTTGGGACGGAAAAAATTTAATTTGGAGGGTGTGTTAAGTGTTTAAAGTATATAATATTTGCCTATATTTTTAATGTAATTTTGTAAATCCCGGATATAAATATTATTAATTAGGTGATATTTTACATTTTTTTTTAGACTTTAATGCAAAAAACCGTTGAAAACAAAGAGCCTTAGGGATTGTTAGTCATGGCATTAGGCCCCAGTTATTGATGGCTATAATTTATGATATTGACGAAGTTCAATGAAGATAAATGTACATGACTTTGGCTACATTTGAGTAAGTCGATGAGTTGGAGGCTTGAGTGGACATCATAATTAATTAGACAATGTGATTTATAAACACCTTCATTGAATTTATTTATCTATTGGTCATCTTATCTTCGATATAATGGGGTGGTTATTTTTTGTTGAGGATATCTCAAGTTGGGGCTTAGGAGTATTGAATTAAGTAGTACAATTGTTATAATTTGTAATACTTTTTATAATATAAGTATATTTTATTTTTGTCATGATCTTTTCTTTTATTATAGAGTAGTCTTTTATTTTGTTCTAAAAAAAAATCTAATTTAACATAGATTAATTGAATTCATTTCAACTTTTTACTTTTTTTTTAATTGGATTACTGTAATTATCATGTTTTTAATTATAAGAATAGACTAATCAACTATTACTTCTTTTCACTTGTTTGTCGTTGTGGTCGGGAGATACACAACACCGTATGCGATTGTAATGCTAACCATAATGCATTATTTTGTTGATTAATCAATTATCACTGAAAGGGAGAAATTGAGACAAAATAATATATGCATGAAGAACCGGGAGCCACCATGTCATATAATTACCCTAGGTCCGTAATTTGAAGAAATAGAAGATAAGAGTAAGATATGTTGAAGATTAATTTCATGTTAAAGGAAATTTGACTCTACAAGGAGTTTTCTATTAAACTAAAAATATATTTTTATTATTGTTTTTCTTTTAGTTCTATTTTTTATTATTAAAATAAGTAAATTGATCTCTCAGTGGGACGATACATGGATATTTATTTTTATATTACTTGTTTTGAAAATGTATACTTACACATAATTGACATAATTCAAACAACCTGCTAATTTTATTTCCAAATATAATTAAGTGGGTGTATGGATAGATTTATTAACAAAAATAGTTTGATCAATGTTACTAAACTACGTATTGTCCATAAAAATTGATCTGATTGTTCATGGACAAAGCATAGTGTATGTCAACGAATACATAAATCATTTTCAAAATATCCATTATAATTTATTTGCATGGCTGTTTATTTATTTACTAATTCGGTGCCCAATATCATATTAAATAATGGGCTACGGATAATTTATAACCCATCAGGCCTTACCCAAAAATAATATGCCCAATACAGAGCAATAAATGGTCATGGGCCAAAACTTTTTATTACTTACATTAAAAATTACCTACAATTACTCATTAAATAAGTGAGAACATTGTTTTAAAAATATAACTTAAATTTGGGACTTAAATAAGTGACATGATTGTTAATAGTATTTCATCGCTTATTTAACATTAACATAAGAAAACGAGAATAAAGCCTAGATTGGCTAAACAAATCTAGCCCACTTAAGATTATTATTTTAAATTATTAACATTTATTAAATTATTTATCGGAAACTATCAGCAACATGATCGCTAATAGTATTTCATCCCTTATTTAACATTAATATAACATGTAGCCCTTAATAAAGTATAATTGCCAAAAATTGTAGCGTCTTCTTCCTTGGGTTCGTTCATGCAAGCAATTTTTTTTTAACATTAAAAGTAGGTTATATGCATTATAAACATTATACGCACACAAAATGACACACATTAACCCAAAAGGGTTCCACTTTCTTCCTTATCAGTTCTATTCAATTGTTTGACAGCAATTATTAATATTGTCATCATACCAATTTAAGATTGAGGAGTTTCCATAACAAATATCATTATGATAATGTTATGGAGCTGACAAAAAATTTCACCGAAATTTTTTTTATAGCATAAAAATTCTTCGGATGAATGCTTTGAACCTAAATGTAAATTCATCATAAATATATTTATAATAAATAAATCATAGCTCCTGTCATGACAGATTTTCATAAATGCTCTTAAGATCTTATGATCTATTGTATTTCAATGTGATGACAAGACAGAGATAGAAAAAAATGGCAAGATTAGGGACTTTAAAGAAAAACACCGTTGTATTTCAATGTGACGAACAAGCACCTATGTTGATTATCTTTAATTAAATTACTATTTAGTATATTTTGATTATAATATATAAAATATATATGATGTGGTTCACATAAAGTTAAAATAAAAATTCTAACGGAGTTGTTGAAAGATATAAGTTGAAAGCAAATAGAATAAGGTTATATAAAGATATACTTTTAAAAGAATAATTGTTTTTTTAAAAAATGTCCTTATCGACGAGCTTTTAAAATGGGAAAAAACATGGGGATTATTCTTTTCTAGGGTTCTTTATACTAAAATTAATGTACTATGATTTCTCTTTTATCATAACTCATAATCCACGGATGGGCATTTTCTCACCGAAGTCAATGGGTCGCTTGAGTTATGGGGGGTTATTTTTTTCTCGGTCAGTAAATGTGTCATGGAAAAATGAGAAAAAAGAATTAAAGAATAGAGTAACATTATTGTCTAGTTCAATTTCCTCGAGTCCCTTCTACTAATTAATGTGATTTAGACTCTTGCAAATGACTCATACTATGGTTGTTGGTTCGCAATAGGTAATCTTTATATTCCAATGGTATATTCTACGAGGAAGCTTCGTATCAAGTACTCTTCATATGAGAATATCAATAGCTTCTAAGTCTGACAGCCAATTTAAATCATATGGTTGTAGTTTTTTAAATAGATAAAAATACTTTTCTAATATTAAATCGACTTATATAGATGTTTCGGCAGCTGCTGACACTAATTATTATTTTCCATTTGCAATCTAAAATGATCTTATTATCATCATAGAATTGTTCCAAGAGTGACTTTCAATTCCTTTGCCTATAAGAGCAAATGCACTTTGTTGTAGATTTATTGAATAATGTTTTCCTACCTACTTCGTATATTTGTGCTCAAAATGTTCACAACAACTTGTATGTTGTATAAAAGATTTTGTTATTGACAAGGCTGAAATTTTCGGAATGATATGGTTTTGAAGGGGCTATGCGGATAAGATCTAGCTAATTATGATTATAAATTAAATTATTAAATTTTTACAATTTAAACCCTTATAAGATCGCAAAAATTAACAGAAAGCAGAAACAAGTAAAAGCTCAAATATAGATTCGTCATAGTAGTATATATGATAGTAATACTTATAACGAAAATATATTAATTAAAATATTAAAATATACCAGGCTTAACATTTGTCAAGGCAAAGTGCACCAAGTATTGATATGAATCAAGCAGAATTCTCTTTTATTCTAATTAAGTTATGTACATATGTTATCGACAGATTATTTTAATGCCAAGATTTTTTTTTTCATCTACCAAATAAGCAGCATGGCATTATTCAATACCCCAACAAATCAAAATTTACAAAGTAGTTTTCCGTCGAAACACTAAGCCTTATATATGCCATAATTATCTTAAAATAAGTACAAATAGTTCACTTTTGCAAGGCATTTTGAGATTTTACAGGAGAGGGTTAAATTATGCTCCTAATGTTATATTTTATCAAGTAGTCTCCTTAAGAACTACAATTTTTATTTCATTCTCCATGGAAATCATTACAAAGACATTTGATAGTAGCACTGTTTCTTGTCGACCTTTTAGAATACAGAGAACATGTAAAGTTCACGATTGTTGCTGATCAGAGGCGCCCACAGTCATAATCAGCATGATTTGCATCCCCACCAAACAACATGATCAAAATTCCTAAAAGCAACAACTTCATCATGACTGTTTTCCTCGTGACCATCAAACCAGTCAAGTAAGTCTGTGTTGACAACCTTAGCACTCGTAACTTCCTCTCCTTCAAGTACTTGTCCAGTGCAACTTCCGCTCTCTTCTTCCACCCCTTGCTGTCCAAATCTCCGGAAAACATCTCCGGCGACAAGCATCGGGCCAGCACGATGGCGTCTTCAAGGCCCGCAGAGCCGCCCTGAGCTAGGTAGGGACCCATCACGTGCATGGCGTCGCCGGCCAACGTCATGGTTCCTCGCCGGAAGCTTCCTTCGACGAGCTCCCACGGCGGGCGGTACTTCACGGGGGAGAAGTTGAGGGATCCTACATCGCTATTCTTGACCATGCAGAGAGTCTCCTCCGGAAAGCCATCGGCTGCCGCTTTGATGGCCGCCGCCTTCATCAGCTCTGGGTTCCTTTCAATTTCTGGGTCTGTTCAAAGTATTGTTTTTTAACTATATCATTACCAAGCAATTTTGTGCTATAAGTGTTTTATGAAAGCAAAATAATTTCCTTAACAACACTTAAAGAAGGAAAGTTATCAATTGTGAGGTTGTAAGATCTAATGAGTAAATAGAGATGGGTGACTAAAAGCACCGATTAATTGTGAGGTTTTAATCCAACACAAATTCCTAATCATGCTAACTCCAAGGGTCATTGACCTACTAGAAAGCTTGACTAGCATAGCTTGACTAAAGAAAGATTAGATTTTTGCCAATTAATTTATTGTGACATCCTAAATAAATAATATGAAACAATTAGTTACCTCTCAGAACAAAAATTTGATACGAACCAAAGTGCTAAGATAGCAAGAATTGTACTTTGAAAACCAACAAACTAAAATTTGCGACGAACCAAAAAGCGAGCTCGCTAGAATTGCACCTGTTGGGCGCCATGGCCGAGATAGGAACCAGTAAACGAGGTCGTTAGCAATTGGGATCCTTCCAAAAATACAGTCCTTGTGCTTGAACCGCATGAACTCGCCTCCAAAACCATGACCTTGCGGATATGGAGTGAGCCCTCTTATGTCAATGATATCGGAAGTGTGTGGGGGTCTTAGACCAAGTGATTCGGCAACAGTGGAGTGAGCTCCATCGCAACCAATCAATACCTTATGAACAAACCATTCTCATATTGCATATTATAAGGAATTGTAAATGAAATGAGAGGCGATCAAAGAAGTGGGTTGAAGTATTTTACTTTGGCATGTATCATGGTCCCATCCTGCAAGCAAATCACTGGGAAAGAAGTGCTTGAATCCATTTTAATGGCAGCCACACGAGAGCCAAAACGTATACTACCCGGAGGCAAGTCCCTGGCTAGTGCTTCCAAAAGGTGACTTCTTTTCAGGCAGCGATGCTCTTCCTTCCTGCAGCCATGAAATTTTTACACCTTCATTTATGCAGAAAATAATCATCAGATATATAAATTTTTTTTTAAATAGCCTGGTCCATAACGGCTTCCCCGTACTCAGGATTTAACTGCCTCCGACAACTCAAAATTATTTAAATCATATTTTTAATTATGGAAATAAAAAGTTATATAAAATTAATATATTTTATTCTTTTAACATTTGAGATTATGGTTAAAGTTAGTATATATTAGTCTTTTAACACTTGAGTCAAAAAATATTTTAAAATTATGGTCAAAGCTCAAACATTTGCATTGTTTCATCCTCAAACTTGTAACCTCTCAGATAGACGGCAGCAGCTCCAATCAATTACGCCAAGGTTCAGCACTAGATTAAATTTAAAAATTGATTTTATAGAAAACTTACCCCCGCCTATGCTCTCGCACATAGCTATCATCCAACGACACATCTCGGATCCTGGCCATATTTCACATGATTATACCAATTTTTTAGCTTCTTAACTTAAAGTTAACGTATAAGAACAAATGATGTATGAAATCCGTAGTGTCTAAAGAATGATAAACCCACAAATCTATCATAACCGCCTTCTCACGAAGTTGTTTGCCCACACCGAGTTGATCCAGAGCCTTCCAACCGTTGGTGTAGATGCCAATAGTAGCACCAGTTGCCCTCAATGTATCTCCCTTTTCAAGAACCAAAGTTTTAATCCCTTTCCTGAACATAATCAAATATTGCACATCACGGCCTTTAGGTTTCAACCGGCTAAATCAATCTTCAAGAATTTCCTGAATTTGCACACTAACTCAACTGCGATATCATATATAGTTTCAAGAAGTGAACGGATTATCGTAGCTAGTAATACCTGTGAAAAGCTATAGCCGTTGCAAGGCCACAGATGCCGCCTCCAACTATTACAATCTCCTGCCTTTCACAACTCAAATCCATTTCGATATTATACCAAACCTATTTTGGAGCCAGATTATATAAGGGAGTGCAGATTTATATACACACTACACAACTAGCATCATGCCAAGCATTTTACCACGGAAATTTATTCTTGTACTTTTTTCTCCAAGTAGCGACAACTTGTGTTGGAACTTTTTTTTTCTTTTTAAAGGGAGTAGAAATTTATTCTTGAACATGGGAATCACAAGATGACACATGTATGGTTGGTTTAATGGAGTGTAAAATACGTTTATTATTAATTGTTGAAAGGCTTTATTTAATCAATATTACGAAGGTCTTTGTACATTTGTTCGCCGTGAGTGGAAACAGATTTTGCGCGTAGAATTGTCTGCGAATACTAATGCACTTTGAAGTTCAACCAAATGGCATCTGACAAATGTAAAAACCAACGTGCACCACGCCGCCCCTGTATTTGACCGAGCGCATCGTAATATAAGATTAAAAATGAATTTATTTATTTTTAATGTAAATTCATAGTTTTAAGTATTTCATGATACCAGCCATATCTTTCGCACTATTTTAAATTATACTACGTTTTTTTAACTTATAGATGTTAAGTATCCCTGGGCTCTCTGATATTACTCTTGGCCAAAGAACTTGATTTGGAGCCTTCCAAAGAATCACTCAAACAAATAACCAAAGTGGTCAACATGGCAGTTACGTATGACAACATCTGCTCTAGTCGTGTGGCGACTTCAAATTGCAAATATCAGCCTGGTGTGATAAGGCAGGAAGTTCTATGCATTTAATATAAAGAGCCAACTTGGCATCTAACCGTCCGAGTTTAGTATGTCCTCATCTAGCACTCACGCAGTTTACACTCCGACATCGTGGAACAATGCTCCTCCGAAGCTTACAACCGATCGGCCAAAGTGTCAAAACCCACTCTGAAACCATTTGGAGATGATACTTGCGAAAGTTGTAAGACCCCCACAATTACTAATGCCAAGCATGTTACTACGGAAATACAGTATTAATTCTGGTGAATGAAGATACTGGTAAAACAAGAACTACCTGTGCTTTTTCTCCAAGTAGCGACAACTTATGTTAGAACATGTTTTTTTTCTTTTTAAAAGAGAGTAGAAATTCATTCTTGAACATTAGAATCAAAAGATAACACATGTATGGTTGGCCTTATTTAATCAACATTATCCAAGTTCTTTGGTCATTTGTGCAGCGCGAGTGGAAACGGATTTCACGCGCAGAACAGTTATTGTCAATACCAATGCGCTTTGAAGTTCAGCGAAGTAGCATCTCATAGAAGTCGAAAACAATGTGCACCGTGTCCCTGTCTATGATCAAAATCATTGTAAGATGTGATTGGGAATGAATTCACTTTTTTTCCAACGTAAACACAGTTTTAAATATTGCACAATCAGCCCTATTGTGTATACTTTAATCTATTGTACTATTTTAAATCATATCACATTTTTTAAAGTGAAATTTAAACAAAATTCAGTTTTTTTAAAAAAAAATAAACGTGTATTCTAATTGGTATTTGATTAAATTTTTTACAAAAATATTTTTAATGCCTAATAAGATATTTTATTTATAATTGAAAAACTCAAAAATTATAACCTTTAAATATCTTGACCCGCTTTAAAGTCGGTATGGTAATCATCTTGTATTTAAAACTTTGGGAAAACCCAAATGGTTGATTTGATATTGTAAGTTATAGATGCAGATATATCCAAGAAATCATTCAAACAAATTGCCTATGGTGGTCAACATTTGGTCGTTACCTATACAGCTTCATATTCATCTGCTCAATTCTTTTGACGACTTCAAAGTGCAAATATCAGCCTGGTGTGATGAGGCAGGAAGTTCTATGCATTGAATATCAGCCTGGTGGGATAAGGCAGGAAGTTCTATGCATTAAATAAAGAGCCAACTTAACATCTAACCTGATTTTAATAAGTCCTTACCTAGCACTCACGCAGTTTACACTCGGTCGTCGCTCGGAACCCTTTGAATGGTCCATTGCTTGTGAATTTATGTTATCAAATCACACCACGTCAAGTAGCGACAACTTATGTTAGAACATTTTTATTTCTTTTTTAAAGGGAGTAGAAATTTATTCTTGAACATTGGAATTGCAAGATTGTTGAGAAAAATCCCCAAAATTCGAGATTAACAACAGCGAATACAAGTTATGGGAAAATAATGCCTGAAAAATAAGAAAAAATAAAACAAAAAAAATATATTTAACATGGAAAACTCTCTTTCTATCAAGAGTAAAAAACCACAGAATAATAACGAACAATTTACTATTTCAACTAAAGATTATAGTCATAAAAAATATAGAGATGTAAAAGAAGATTACTCGCCCAACCTATACTTTGAGATTATGAGATTTTTCTCTCTCAATACTCATATAATATTAAACTAGTAAATAATATTTATCTCTCTTATTATCTCTATATTCTCTTTTTTTTTCTTTGTCTACTCACTTCTTCTTTTTTTTTTTTTTTCTCTGGTTGTCTTTTTCTTGGAATGGGGTAAATGAAGCTCAATTTATAGAGAAGCTTTAATACATTTCATCCTCAATGGAACAACAAATAACTACTTTTATTTGTATTCGAGATTCCTTTAGTATTCCTAGTCTAATAATTAGCTACATATCATTATTATAATTACAAATTTTAACAATCTCTTACTTGGAGTCCGATTAGAACCCTCCAATCTAAATTCTTCATCCACTTGTTCGTTACATAAGTCCACCTGTATGTTAGTGTAAGTTCCCCAAAGTTGAGCAAAAGCTCAAATTTTGTCCCCCCACTAGTTTGATCAACATGTCTGTCGGATTCTTTCTGCCATCTATCTTCCCCAACTTCAGTTTATCTTCTTCTAACAAAGATCTAATAAAGTGATACCTCAACTGAATATACTTGGTCCTACAATAAAATGTTGACTTCTTAGCTAAATGGATTGCACTTTGACTATCACTGAACATGCTGCAATCAACCTAATTAAAACCTAACTCATTCATTAAAGATTTAATCCAAATATACTCACTAGCTTCTGTACCAGCCACATATTTAGCCTCAGTTGAAGATAGAGCAACTATCTTTTGTAATTTGGAAACCCAACTCACCGCGGTTCCTCCAACTGTAAAGACGTATCTAGATGTACTCCTACCATTGTCTCTATTTCTGGTACGGTCCGAGTCCACACAACCTTGCACATCAATATTATCACCCCCAAAACATAAACAGTCATTAAAAGTTTCTTTCAAGTACCTGAAAATGCATTTCACTGCCTTCTAGTGTTATTTCCCTGGGTTCATCATGAATCTACTCACTACTACTACTACTGCATGTGCAATATCTAGTCTTATACTTACCATAGCATAATTAAGACTTCCAATAGCTCAAGCATAAGGCACCTTTTCTCATGTGAGCTTTATCCTCGTCACTCTTAGCACCTTATTCTTTGGACGATTAAAATTTACTAACCAAAGTAATAGTCACCGACCTACATTCATTCATGTTGAATCTCTTAAGAGCTTTCTTAATATACCATTCTTGAGATAACCACAACTTTTTGCTCTTCTTGTTTCGAGTAATTTGCATCCCAAGAAGTTGTTTTGCTTCACCCAAGTCTTTCATGGAATAATTCTTGGCCAACTTCATTTTGAGAATAACAATTTTCTCCATACAAGCCCATGTAACATGCATTTCAACTACATACAAAGTTAAATTAATGTAATTGCCATCATTAAACTTTTGTAGATATACACAGTGGTCCGAATTGCTCCTAAATCCATTATCTAACATAAACTTGTCAAATTTCAAATACCATTGTCTCGGTGCTTGTTTAAGTCCATATAGACTCCTTTTCAACTTATACACCATATTTTCATTACAATTGACTTCAAATCATTTTAGTTGTTCCATATAGATCTTCTCCTTCAAATCACCATGAAGGAAAGCTGTATTTACATCAAGCTATTTTAAATACAACCCATTTATAGTCACAAAATTCAAAATAATTCTAATAGAAGTCATTTTTATAGCAGATGTAAATATATCATGAAAATCAATTCTTCTCTTTAACCAAAACTTTTCACCTCAAGTCTTGCCTTATACCTTTCTACACCACCAGTTTTAAACTTGATCTGATAAATCCACTTGTTTTGTAGAACCTTCCCTTTTGGTACCAACTTCGCCAATTTTCATGGATGATTCTTCTCCAATGATAACATCTCATCCGTCATGGCCAACTCCCACTTAAGATGAGTTTTGTCACTCATGGCTTCATCATAGGATTCCGGTTCTCATGCATCAATATACAAAACATGTTGTACAATTAAAGCTAATTTTTTAGTAGGATTTCTGACTAGCGTGCTCCTCCTTGGTTCAAGAGCAACAACTATCTCTTGTGGTGTCTGTGAGTCATCAATTTCAACTTGTACATCAAAATATTCAAAATCTGATTCATCATTATTTGGTTGATTAGCCTGTGACTCACCTTTTTGTTTGGTTTCCTTAGAAGATAATTGTTCCTCATCACTTGGAACAAAACCTTGATTTTCAGCATTTGGTATCTCTTCATCTGTCTCGTCGAGCTCCATGTATTCTTTTTCATTCGACTCCTCATTCTTTTCTTCCTTCTTGTCTCTGTGCATGAACTCTTCATTGAATACAACATCTCGACTTCGAAACATTTTATTGTTCTTGAAATCCCACATCCGGTAACCATAGACGTCACCACCATATCCAAGATATACACACTTGAGGGACTATGAATCGAGCTTCTTTCTTGATTCCTTCTCAATATGTGCATATGCAATACAACCAAAGACCTTAAGAAAAGAGTAGTCAACTTTCTTAGTCCATTCCTCTTCCAGTATTTTTCCATCTAAGATGCTTGATGAGCTTCGGTTGATTAGATAGACAACTATATCCACAGTGGCACACCAAAGATTCAAAGGGAGTCCAGCATGAACCCTTATGCTTCTTACTTACTCTAGGATGGTCCTATTCATTCTCTCTGCCACCTCATTCTATTGTGGTGTCTTTGGTATTGTTTTAATCCTTCTAATCCCCTGCTTTTCACAATAGGAGTCAAACTCCTTAATGTAATATTTTCCACCATTATTTGATGGAAGACATTTTAATCTCAAACCTGTTTCATTCTCAACTAGGGCTTTCTATATCTTGAAAATGCTAAAGACATCTAATTTTTTCTTAATAGTGTAGATCTATGTCTTCCTACTAAAATCATCAATGGAGGTAACAAAATAGAAATTACCTATAAAAGATTTGCTATGGGTTGGCCCCCAAACATCTATATGAACCAACTCCAACATTTTGGATTTCATTTCTTGTCCATCTTTTGTAAAGCTGACCCATTTTTGTTTGCCTAAAACACAGTATTCACAAAAACCAAAGTTGAAATGAATTATACCTATCAAAACCTTCTTATTGATATTCCACTGATTGTTTTCAAATGTGATCATCTTACCCTCTTTGTCTAGCTTGTTAAAAGATATAAGGTTCTTCTTCAATTTAGGTATATACCTAACCTCACTGAGTACCTTCATCATGCATCTTCAAATGAATTACCCCCTTACCTTCAATTCTGCACTTCTGATCATTGTCAATTGTTATATATCCAAAATCTCTTCTAACAAAATTACAAAACCATTCTTTGTGAGAAATTCAATGAAATAAACCATCTAAATCAATAATGTATCTATGTTGTATTCATCATGAGCAGATAAACAAAATTTCTCTTCATGACCATCAACAATATTAGCTACATTCTTGACTTGCTCAGGACAATCCTTCTTTAGATGTCCTTCCTTGCAACAAATCCAACAAGTAGGCATACCTTTGAATTTAGATTGCCCTCGGCTCTTAGGACCTCTACTTTGACTTCTTCCTCTTTCTTTTCCCTTGCTTTTGTCCACTAACAAAGCTGTGCCCGAGATGGACGGTGTGCTATCTACCATGCTTCTCTTCATCATCTTCTAATTCAAGATTGCACTAAATACTTCATCAAACTTTAGTTGTCCTTTGTATGCATTTTTTATAGATGTAATTATCATATCCCAACTCTCTGGCAAAGAACACATGAACATTAAAGATTTAATATCTTTACTGAAGGTCATCCCCACAAGTTCATGTTGTGCCCAAATTTTATTGAAATCATTCAAATGATTAGCAATAAGTTTACCATTGGGCGTCCTTAAATAGACAAGTTTCCTCAACAAAAATAACTTGTTAGAGGCTAATGAGTTCTCATAAACACTAGCGAATGCGTCCATCAATCCTTTGACGATTGGACGATAGCTCAGGCTCGCCTATCCAACAAGGCCCACTCCTCGACTGACATCGTTTCTAGCTTGGTACCTGCGAGTGGTTGATGTAATTGCTTCTTGAATAGATGATCCTCAATCTCCATCTTCCATTCAGGGACCACAACCTCCTTATTTATAACTTTAATTTCATAATTTCAATTTTACACATCACAAAAAAAAATTACAAAAATGGTATCTGAATTCTACACCTTTATTTATGGTATTCACATACTAAATTTCACACCTTAATCCTTAACTTTAATAGATCAATTTAATTTAAGCCAACCTTAATTAATAACATATAATACAATTTTTTATTAATGTATATATTTATGTCAAACATCCAATAGTTTGGACATTGCCGTCAACAATTAGAATGCTCTCTAACCTTTGTTGTCTTTTTCTATTTGGTAAGAACCTTATGCTACCAAAGGAGGTAAAGAAATTGGAGGGTCTAAGACATTTTGTGTATTCAATTCCATTCTCAACAAAGAAAAAGTACTCACTCTCTAGGTCTCGCAATCAGAAACACTTTGTGTCATTACTTATAATGGTGTCATGGGGTCAAAAATTCATATATAACTTTTGGTGATCTCAAAATACGTACATCTTTGAAGGACCTCATGATATCTGTTACGACTGTCTTCTATTTGAGGAGACAGGCCATATCTCCCCAGATAGCCAAATGTGTATCAGCCTTGGCATTAGTCGGTAGCACTGATAGCACCTCATGGATGCTAGTTCAAGAGGTTAAAATCATGGATAGGATCAAAGTTCTTAGATTTCAAACTTTTATTATGTTTAACGATCTGGCTCAAAGTGTAATATAATTGGCTAAGTCATCTCTAAAAAATGGTCAACCGAAATTGAAGATCCATAGTCTATTCTCACATATAAACAGGATCTTACTCCCCAGTTGGTATCAAATATGAGAGTAAGTCGAGGTATCTCACAATCCACCCATTTTAGGAAATTTCGTCAATAAAATTCCTACACTTAGCCCATCACTAGCTCTAGGCCCCATCCTTCTCTAGCTCGTCACTTGCAGCCTAGTCAACGTCCCAAGTCTAGCCCACCATCTAACAAGAAACCAAATTGCTCTAATATCATTTGTAACTACCCGCTCTAAAGTGTAATATAGTAGACTAAGTCATCGCTTAAAAAGTAGTTAAGTGAAATTGAAGATCTATACTTCATTCTCACTTATAAACAAGTTATTATCTCAATAGTTATTAAATATCAGACTAAATTGATGGATCTCACATTATAATTGACAAATGTAGCAATGCGTCGCTTCTTTCACAAGGGTACTTGAAGGGTTATCCTCATAGTTTTTTCGAACCTTGCAAGTTTTGAAAATATTAGATTACCTTGAACTGAGAAGTATCTACCAAGGTTGGCTTTTGCCAAAAATTTGAATGCTCAAAGTAATTCTTTGCTTAAATGTTAGTGATTGTCTAAACTTATGATTATCTACACCAGTTTTCAAGCATTACCAGAAATCTCTTTAATATGTTGCACTAAGCTTACAATTATCTACACCGGTAGTTACACTTTTCCGTGTTTAGAGATGTTGAATGGGTTGCAATATGGGAAGGCTGGCTTTAGGTTTGATCCAAAGGAAATCGAGGGTCTTCTAGAAATGCAAGGAAATGGAATTGACAAGATTAACCGTAGGTGTTTAATATGCACATGCAGCAACCACATATTTTTTGTGGTTGAATTGAATGAATTTAACACCAAACTGTATTGTTAGTACCTCAAGTTTATTTGCTAGATTAAAACCTTTCAAAAGGACATCAATAAATTTTACGTGTTTTCTACCTTTTTTTCCTCTTCATTTTTTTCTACACTAAACTAAAAAATAAGGGTTTAGAAAGCTAACACAAATGAGGAAATTTCCATTTAATGGTAAGGTGATAACTATTCAATGGTACTCTTTAAGGATTTGATGCTATTTTTAAATTTAAAGTCAATAATACCCTCAAACATGGATTTTTCGGTATGGCTAAAATCTGACTTTATTTTGTGTGTGCATGCTTGCTCCCTACTCCTTATTTTGATCAGGTCTCAAAAGATCAAGCTTTTATGGTATGTACTATTTTGACTAGTGGCTTGTTTGATGTGGGACGTCGTAATGTTATTGAAATAGAGAAGTTAGCTAATGGAACTTATTTGGTTTATCTTATATCGGTCATAAATGATGTTGGTAAATTGTATAGACACTAATGAGAAAGCCTTATTCTTTGAGTTAACTTTTGGATTAAAAGAAGCTCGTGATACCTATTACAACACCCTTTTGGAACCCAAAGGGACTAACAGAACTCATGGTGGAACTAGAAGTGGCTTGTGGTTTCCTTTTCTCATTACTCAATTGTGTAGGCACGTCGAAGTTCCCATGGCGAGTGACGAGATGGTGTGTGAGCTGAAAGGAGTTTAGGATAGATCCTTCTTATGAGGATTACACTCGTTACCTTCCCTGTTGAGAGACGTGAGAATGTTACTCCTCTACATAAACCAGACTGGCATTTGACTAAGAGGGAGCAAGATTTGAGAGACGCATGAGACAGTCACGTTTGTGCATTTGAGTTTTACTGTCATTGGCTCTATGGTTCGGGCTATAGTGGAACATCTTTTGTCGGAAACAAGTTAACATAGGCTACCACCCCGACTCAAATGGTCTGTTATTGATGCTGATGATAAGGAGGATGACACTGATGACTACACTATGGAGTTTCATGTTCTTGATGGAATTGTTCTTGAATGGAGGGGAGTTTTGACTTTCTTTTTTTATTATTTTTACATTAAAGGCAATTTAATTCTTAAGTCTCTGGGGGTTGGATTTAGAGTGTTATTTTATTTTGGTGTGTTATTATAGTATGACTTGATTTGATATGGTAGTAACATGTTTTTTATTTTTAGATTTAATGGTTTTGTTTCTTTAGATAATATGTGTTTGATTTAGGTGAACTTATTAATTTGTAATGTATTTGTGATATTTTGAAATTCTTAACTTGTTGAAAAATGAGAGATTTACTAAGGTTTATGTGAATCTCTTTTATTAGTGATTTCTTGAAGGTATATTTTTCAATGATGGAGTGTGAATTTGCGTGTTATTTGTTATATGATGGAGAAATTTATGTCACACAAAAGTATTTTTATTCAAGAATTTACAATTTGTTTGATTCAATCTCGGGGCAAAAAGTTTAGACAATAATGAATTTGAAGAAATGATTTAGGTGAGATTTGATCGGTTTGAGACTTTCAAGTTAACCTATGAATATTATCTTGTTTAGCCAGCTTGAGCCTCATATTTTACATATGAATTTGTTTACCCTTTATGCCTTTGCCTTCTTTAATTTTTATTTTTCCTTGTTGGTTAGTTGTTCTATCCTAACATCCTAGTGTTGAATTCTTCCGGATTGGGAACGATTAACTTTGTATTAGAAGAATGCATTATGGTGCATGGATGTTGTGTTTTGGAAGAAAAATCAAATCAGGTGTGAAAAAAAAAATCAAGTGAAATAGAGTGAAAATACAAGCACTTGAGAAAAAAAATGTGAGAAGAAAAAATTGGCTAATTTTCTTTTATTTTGGATGTGATGAAAAGGAAATAGTTGTTTGAGTGGCTGATGGATAATATGAGCTTACTTATTCCCAGTTTGGCAGGATTTTTATACTGGGGTGCATGTCCTTGTTTATCTTGTTATAATTGTTTTTAGCATTATTTAAGCCCCATTACGACCTAAAAAATCTTATTGATCTTTGATGAAATAATTTGTCAATATTAGTGGAGAGAGTGATGAAAAACAAACTTATCAATTTTTATAACTTTGTGTTTTTCTGGGTGATATGAATTTATTTTAGTTCAATAATGATCTTCCTAGCCTATTCTATTCTTGATTTGAGGATATACTTGATAGTGAGATCTATGTTGTTGCTCATATTTCGATTTGAGTTATGCAGTTGAAATATTCCTTGAGATATTGTATGAGTTCAACATGATAAGAATCATAATTATCTTGAGTTGTGTGGATTTTGGAGATTTTCAGAGTTTCATTTGATGGTTTTATTATCTTTTACACGTGTACTAGGAAAATGTCAAGTATGAGATTATGATAACTCTGATATATATATATATATATATATATATATATATATATATTCCTACATTATGTGTTTAATTGTATTTAGTGTTTGGGTGGTTTTGCGAGTTTTTAATTGGGTTTTTTTTGTTTAGGTGGATTTTGATTTACATTTACAATTAGTTAATTTTGATATAATACTAAGATTTTAACTAGGATTTATTCATCTTAAAGTTTAAATGGTTATAATGCAAATGAATTAAGAAGACCGCGGGTGAATTAAGCGGGAAAATGAAAAAAAATAAAAAAAAAATCGGCTAAAGAACAAGTGTCGGGGGCTGGTAGTTGTGGAGTTCATTGCCGCAGGTTACAAAGCAAAGAGGAAGGATCCACAAAGGCCACGACAGGGGTAGCCCTGGTGTTGAGCACCATGACGCTGTGGAGAAAAGAAAATGACAGGAAATCAATGTCGCAACAGTGATGGACTCAGACTTGAATGTTATGGCGCTGGGTTTCGTAAAGAAAAGAATAATTAGTGAGTGTTATGGCGCTAAAGGTGAATGTCGTGGCGCTTGCGTGGAAAATTTTGGATAATTTCAAAAATTATAGAATTGACTTTTACAAGAAAATCCCTATTACTTCAAATATAAACAGATTATTTATGCACAAAATTCGATAGCTTTTCTCATCTATTTTTTTCTTGGGGTTTTATTGTATTATTATTATTAATCTTTCAAATACTTTTCTTCTAGTTTTATTTTCTTATTTTATAGAGTATATTAGTTTATGCTTGAGAGTAGATAGATCTTAAACCAAAGGCTTGATATTTTATATTAATAGAAGTTTACATTATTATTTTTCCATAAGAGATATGTTTTATTCTATTTATAATATTTTTATTTATTTGGTTAATCGTTGAAGCATAGTAAGATTTCAGTGTGGTCCGTTTAAGGCTTAGTATTAATAGAAGGGTTTAATAATGAATTCATAGAGTTTAGTGCACTTTAATTGAAGTCAATAAATAATAGACCCAAATAAGGTTGAAATTAATTGTTTTTTAAGATAATTAATTAGACCCGAATAAGGAGTTAAATAATATGAATTCCATTGTCTCATGGGAAGTAATAACTAATCTTTTTCTTATGTAAATATTTGGTCAATGATTATTTTAATTGAAATTGAATCTCTAGCATAGTATTCGCAAATAGAGAAAACCCAATTTTTAGATTAGACTTTGTTTCCTTTTTATTTTATCTTATATGAGAATTTAGATAGATAAAAATCCTTAAAAATCGTTTCTTCTTGCTTTCAACAATTGAGTTTGAGAATTTTAATTGAGCAAATAACTAATCTCTATGAGGATTATACTCTATTCACTATTATATTACTTGACATGACTAATACAATTGTCATTATAATAAATTTTCATTATTTTGTGATAAAATATCCACTATTGTAATGAGTAAAAATCTCATTTTTCATAATAGATCCAAGTATGTTTAGTTGAGATATCACCTTATTAGGGATCATCTTAAAGGATGTGAAATTGAATTGAAATTCATTAATACCAAGGAACAACTCTCCCTGAAGACAAGTATTTTAGAAAGATGATGAAAATTACAACATTACGGGGATTGTTAGAAAGTGAGCCAATTTCTAATTTTGAGGCAGTGGCATGAGGTTCAATTATTGTGAACTTTGAGACTTGTTATGTACTTAAACCATCACCGCTTCTACTGTAAAACAGATCGTATAGATCTAAATAATGTAGCAAAACAATGAAAGAGAAATAGGGGCTGAGTGTCCATTCTTTAATCTACCAATTTGGTAAGATTTTCTTAGTATTTTATCATCTATTTTCATGCCACGCTCTCCATGACAACTTCACGATATTCTCAAATTGTAGGCAATTGTTATTGAACACATGGTTGAATCCAGCTCTTAATCTTCTCATTTGAAGCATGGTCCTCCATGACTACTTGTAACCAATGAACATGAATGTCTGAAGAAATTGGATTTGTTGAGTCTAAGTTTCATTAATTCTTACCGATGAACTTTCTAAGTCAATGTCTTTGAATATTAAGAGCCAAAGGACTAGTATTGCAAGATTTTAACTTAAAATACTAAAATAATTGTGGGAAAAAGGACTTCAATGTTTCAAGAGGTGCAAAGGTTTTATTAAGTGTCTTCTTTGTCAACAAACAATTTGGAAAGTTATCAAAAAATGAAAAGATTGTTTAGCCTAAAGTTTGATGATTTATAATGAAACTCGTGAAGTTTATATTTGGAATCATCTTGTACACATGTATCTCCAAAAATTATCAAAGGACCACAAGGGATTCATGTTCGACCAGGTGAAAGAAGCAATGAGAGATTGGTATGTCTTCAGAATAATGATCATGGTCAGTAGATCAAGGATGATGTAAACCCCGAATCATTTGACCGATGGTTTTAGAGCTGATTCGATCTTCACTTGGATGATATTACTTTGCAGCACATGTGTGTACTCCCACAGAGCCTATTGCCGCCCAACTAGACACTATGCCACCCTGCCTCTTATTTTTAGTCTAGTTGAGTCATAGCTCGACATCAGGGTCGTGTCCCTCATGTGTCTAATGTGCATCACATTATTTTGAACCCCTTTTCGTAGGTCCTACCCCATGCGACATCCGTAGCATAGTTTCCAAGGTCATTCAATTGGCCCTAGGGTAGAAACCTTAGGTGCACATTTTTGCTCTCAATATAAAGGTGTTCACCAAGTGTCCTTGTGCCCTTGTGCTCACCTTTAGGGAATTCCTCTTTGTTCCACCACAAAGACTCTCAGCCAACACCCTTGCGCTAAAATTTTGGGCTTTCCCTCATTTTTCCTGCAAACACAAAGGCACCTAGACTGGGCACTATTGCATAAGGTGCACTCTTGCGTGCTTAACTGGCCGATTAGCCCATGGTCGAGCTTGCCTAAGGTGAGCGCAAAGGCACTCAGCACACTTTTGTGTTCCTGTTTGTTTGGCCATAAATACCGCCTCATTTATAACATTTTCACTGCTTTTCTCTCCCTCTCTTTGACCTTCTACCACCATCTTAGGCTTATTTTTGTTAATATTTATAATTATATTAATGATATGTAGTTTATTGTCACATTGGAAATAGTGACGGAATCTCGAAATACCAAACAAAGGTAACTATTTGTTGTTCCATGAAATATGAAAGGCCTCAAAGCTTATCTATAAATATGGACTCACTAGCCTTATTTTAAAACAAGATAAACAAAGATGTTAGTCTTGTTTATCTTGTTTTAGAATGAGGCCAATGAGTGGGACAGAAATGTGAGAGAAAAATTCAAAATTCCAAATTCTTTGGTCTCCACCTTCTAGCTTTAGTTGCCAAAATCCTATAATGCAAACCAAATTATTAAACACTTCAACACTTCAATTGATTCTTCGTTCTTCAACCTTCTAACTTGGTTACTAGATCTTCAGCGCTTCTTCTTCACTTGAAGTCTTTAGTTCATTTGATGTATAAATTCTTATGATCATACTTAAAGAATCTTCAACATTGTCTCATCAAAACGTAATTTAATATTTCTATCAAATTAAGATAACACGAAAATTTTTTATTATTTTCTCATTAAAAATTTGGTCATTAAATATTTTTTATTGGTTTGTGACTATTTTTCAATGTCAAAAATAAAGTGCCATCAAAATTTTTCCACTTAAATCTTGATGGCACCATTTTTTGTAATTTGTCACTGATTTATTACCGAAGTATTCATTGACAATCAAATTTAACAGTGATTTGACAATGGGTTTCAGTATTAAAAATAGATCCATTCAAATTTTGTCACAAAAATTTCAATCACACCATTTTTATTAAATTGTAGTCACCGAAAATTAGGTGTGAAAACTAATTTACCACCATTTGTGGGTGACAAATTTTTAAAATAATAAAAAAAACAAAGTTGGGCCGTTTTTTTTTATTTTTCTACAAAGTTCAAAAAAGCCGCAACCGCGGCCTGCTTCTAGGGTGTAGCAAGCGACCCTGCTGCCAGCAGACCCTCCCTGTCATGTAGCCGCCCCACGTTCCGACCTCCATGCCACGCCTCCGCAACCGCCGCTGCCGCCGCCCATGACCGCGCTCTGCCATGCTTCCTGGCCCCGCCCCACTGCAAGTGCCTCCACACCACCGACATGAGCCAAGTCACACCCCCGGCTCGGTCATCTTCGCCTGCTATCCTACCGCCCGGCCTTTGCCCTGCCATCGATGCGGCTCTGCTGCCCTGCCATCGGCGCACCTCCGCCGCCTCACCATTGCCGCACCTCCGTCGACCCTCCATCATCGTACTTCAGCTCCTTGCCATCGCCGTGTCTCCACCGCCCGGCCACCCCCTCGCCATGGCAGGGTCTCCAAATCCTGGCCGTTGAAGCGCCCGCCCTTCGCCTCCTCCACCGATAGATCTCGCTGGACTACTACCCCACTGTTTAAGCCTGGTGGCCGCATGCCTCAGCTCCACGCACTGCCACTGTCACAGGCCACCGCCGAAAATTTGCTATTTTTTAAAAAATATTTTATTTTTGTCACCGAAATTTTTGCAACAAGGTCGACAACCAGAGGTTGCCACCAATATTGGTGGCATTTTTTCACTTGTTTTTTTTGTAATTAGATAAGCCACCTAAATTTGTCAAAAAAAAAATTCGATCTCAATTTGACATCGTTTTGTCACTGAATTTAATTTGATCCAAAGCCTTATTGTCACAAAAATTATTAGCATAATTCAGTGACAAAAGTTGATTTGCCACCTAATTTTCAACTTTTGTCACTGAATTTTTTTGGCAGCAAAAATGTTATTTTCCATAGCGCTAAACATATACCCAATACACATATGCACCCTTGGTATAGGGGCATCTCGTTACAAAAAAGAGTTATAAAATCATATCTAGTATTCATCATCATTACTAGTCCATGTATCTTTTAAATTTTATAACTAAGATGATAATCATCAAAATATAGACTTAACACATCTAACTTCAAGCCCACTTTTTAAGCATAGATTAAATATTTAGAAGTAGCTTGTGTTAAAAACTAAAATTTTATTATTCTTTATATCAAATCATAAAGGAAATATAATCGAATAGTGGAAACGTATCTGAATCCATAAAAGCAATATGATTCTTGGCTTCTTGAAGTTTTGATCTTCCAAATTTTACACAAATTATTCAAAACCAAATTTCTAGATAATTATATACCAAAAAGAAAAACTTCGTACAAATTTGGGGACCATAACCGTATTTATACCTATAACCGTATTATTATTCTTATCTTTCGTAATTCCAATTTAACTCATCATAAATTAAAGATTACGAAAACCGATACCTACAAATATTTATCCATACTTATCTTTAATTATTAATGGCTCATTAACCTTAACTTTAATATATCAATTTAATTTAGGCTCAAACCTTAATAATAAAAGCATATGATACAATTATATAAATATATATACGTCCAACATCCAACAATCTCCCACTTTGACTATATATACATAAATAATTGTATATAACCTTATGAGCTCCAAAATAACATACGCTATTATTCCAAAATAACAATCTCGTCCATTAATTAATGTTAATATATGATCAAGACGATTTTCGTTACATTTACCATAACTAAACCCATCCATGGCTACATACAACAATATAATTAAATGATATAGATCAAGTATGGATGTGTAGCATGAAAATTATATGTAATTTGATCTAAACATGTCTATTTTCAACTCGTCCAACCTTATTAGATCATCAAAAATACCAAAAAAAACAGAGTAAACCTTAAGTCAAATACAAACTCCCACTAAAGTGCATATCATCAAATGATACCACACCCATATGAATTACATGCTCATGAAAGACTTTGGGCAGTAAACTTTTAGTAAGCGAATCCGCAATCATAGAGTTTGTCCCAATATACTCTATAGAATCTTTACCACTCTGAACTATTTCTTTCACAACAAAGAACTTGATCTCTATATGTTTTGATTTAGATGAACTCCTGTTGTTATTTGAATATAATACTGCAGACTGATTGTCACAAAATAACTTAAGTGGTCTTTCAATATTATCAACAATATGCAGCTTTGTGACAAAATTCCACAACTATATACCCTGATTGGATGCCTCCTAACAAGCTATGAATTCGGCTGCCATGGTGGAAGAAGCTATGAGTGTCTTCTTAGCACTCCTCCAAGAAATAGCTCCTCCAGCAAACAAGTAGGCATAGCCTGAAGTGGATTGACGACTATCTTGATATCCAGCAAAATCGGAATCAGAATACCTAATGATCTCAAGTTGATCTGACTTCCGATATGTAAGCATGTAATATTTTGTTCTCTCAAGATACCTCATGACTCTTTTACCTGTTATCCAATGATCCAATCCCGGATTACTTAAATATCTGCCCAACATTCCAACAATATATGCAATATTTGAACGTGCACATACTTGAGCATACATAAGACTACCCACTGCTAGAGCATAGGGAGTCTTTTCCATTTCCTTTCCTTCTATGTCATGTTTAGGGCATTGATTGAGACTAAATTTGTCTCCTTTAGAAATGGGGGTATCTCATGGTTTACAATCTTGCATCCCGAATCTTTTAAGAACCTTTTCTATATAGGTCTTTTGTGATAATCCAAGTATACATCACGAACGATCCTGATGTATTTGAATTCCTAATACAAAAAGACGCATTTTCAATACAAAATCTATATCATTACTCGCAAGCAATATATCATCAACATATAAAACCAGAAAAATATACTTACTCCTACTAAACTTACATTAATTGAATTTAATTTTAATTTTTTTTTGAAATGGACAGGTTCAAATTGGTTCATTGCTTATTTTGAATTGACAAGATAATTAAAATTACATCTATATTTGTATAAAAATTAATTTATTGAGAATAATAAAATTAAAATTAAAATTAAAGTAATATTAAAGTAAATCTTTTTATCAAAGTATAGTTGATTATAAAATAAAATATTTTTAGCAGGTTTTAAAAAATTTTGAAATACAAAATATCATAAATAGAGATAAAAATATGAGTAATAACAAGATTATAAATTGATTTCTCTTATATTTTACATATATTATATATTTATTTATTTTATAGTTATCAAATATTGAAATATACAAAATCTCATAATAATGATGATAATGAATAATTCAAAATTGGCTCGATTTGAGCAAATCAAAAAATTGATTTGAGCAATTCAATTTAGATAATTTTGACTCAATTTTTAACATAATCGAATTTTGACTCAATTTTTAACATAATCGAATTGAATCAACTAATTGAGACCAGTACAAACCGATTTTCACAACAATGCTTAAAAGTAACATAAATCATAAGCCCTCAAGAAGTAGTTCAAAAGTGTTGCCGTCAAGAAGAAGAGCTCCGGTCTACCCACAATTGCAAGAAACCATGAATGAACAATTAGAAACTCCACCTCACAGTCCACAATGAAAAACCATACAATTTTTCTTCACTTGAGGCAATTAAAAATGAAGTTATATAAGCCCTCTAATTCATAATTATCATTCGTGATCAGTAATTAGTATCTCATAGAATTGGAGAGTATATCTCTTTAACCTTGAACCAAACTGCTTCAGGTCCACAAGCGGCACTTTATTTGTTGAAGGCTTCAGGAATGACAAAGCCAGCCGCACCAAGCATTGCCCATCTGGCGTGTATTAGCTCGTAGGCCTGGTACCTTTTCCATTAGCAGTGTTACTACCGTCAGCATTCTCCAACACTATGGGAGGAAAGTGTTGAGAATTCACCCACAACCAGAATGCTCCAGAATAGAATCGAAGACCACAAACCAACAAAATTTTCCCCTGCTAAATGAATTCACCAATGAAAAATGAAACTTACCTGGCGAAATCCTCTGCCTTCTTGCTAAGCCCAAATGGGTCATAACCATAACTGCAAAAAATCGGACATACAATTAAGGAATGATGATAAACCATCAATAAGTAGTTTACTTAGCTATAAACATTGAAGGAATCTCCATAAAATTTTGAAGAAGACCCTGGTCCATAGTAAGAACTGACTAAATTCAAGAAATTGGCATATTGGGCACAAGTGAATTTTTCTAATGTTCAAGCACTAATGTGTTCTATGTGTTGTATGGGATTGAAAAATCCCACATCGGTTTGGGAGGGAAGTGGGGGGGAGCTCTCTCCCTATATATAGAGCTCCTCCCCTTCTTTAGTTTTTCATCCCACAGGGTAATTCAAAGTTACCAACTTCCCTTTCTACCATTGGTAATTGTTCATTCTACCATTGGTAATTTGTTCTTTCTCTCTTTATAATATTTCTCTTTAGTGAAATATTATTTTCGTAGTGTCCGAGGACGTAGGCAATTGCCGAACCTCGTTAAATTCTGGTGTCTTGTTCTTTTCTTTTGTTGTCTATTTAATAGCTATTGTCGGGTATAGTTGGTATTAATTATTGTGCTATTTATATTACTTGTCTTTATAAAATTCTGTCTACGATTTGGTTTTTAAGCGGATTATCGTGTCCCACCAACTTTCCTGGGAATTTTATCTTGGGGTAATTATTTAGTACAATAGTTTTCACGCTTGTCACAGTGAACTAGTTATCTTTGGTGAAAATTACCCGTTTTTCACAACAATTAGTATCAGAGCCATTGGTTAATTCTAGTATGCTCTGTGGTTGCGGTTTATACTGATCTTTCACATCAGAAAAAATTTTCCTCGAGTTCTTGGTTAATTTTAGTATGCTCTGTGGTTGCGGCTTGTGCTGATCTTCCATATCAGAAAAAATTTTCCTTGAGCCAGTTGGCTTTCCGCATTGAGAGCTATTAAATAGACATTGTAGCAGAAATGGCAGAAGCATCCACATCGAAGGCAACAACTTCTTCATATTCAATTTTGGGAAGAACTGCTGTTACAAATCCAAGATTTGCTGTGGAGATTTTTGATGGTACCGGTCATTTCGGCATGTGGCAAAGTGAGGTTCTAGATGCCCTTTTTCAACAGGGTCTAGACATTGCTATTGAAGAAAAGAAACCA
>JAVDBV010059816.1:0-12127 GCA_032619315.1 Piper longum
GACACATACACACACATATATATTCACTATATTTCTATCAATTCGCATACCCTGTATCCAACCCGATTGACTAAAATAATATAAATATATTTTCACTATATTTTTATCTGACCCAAATTCACATACGTCATATTTGATCCGATTAATTAAAATAATATAAATAATATAAAGTTTAATATAAAAGCATAGAGCAAGTAATAGAAAATATTATTTTTAAATATTTTAAAATATAATTTATAAAATGTCACATATTGGGATTGAGTAGAGGTTGGATCACTCTAAATTCATAGATGATCTAAATATTTTTAGATATATTATTATGAAAAGTTCGAACCCGAATATAATCCTAAACTATTTTGAATTGGATATAAATAAGTCAAATTCGGATCATATTCACGAATATTGGATATCTGAACCCATCCCTATTTACACATGTTGGGCGTATTAGTTGTACGCCCAATATTCGAGAAAATCTTAAATTCACTAGATTTCTACTATTTAAGGAAATAACCCTAAAAGCTCTAATTACTTATATTTATTATTAGGGAAGACATATTATTATTTTTTTATAAATAAGTCCATTTCCTCATAAAGATGATGTGACTTTTATTTTGGAGAGTACCCACTTTTATTGGAGATAAAGAAGCTGTGGAGAATAACAACTAATACAAAACTTTGTTTCAGATTTAAGCAGCAATTTGTAAGTTTATGCTAAAATTGCTAAAACTACAAGCCTAACGCCTAACTGATTCAGATTTCTCGGTACGACTTAAAACATTTATTTATGCACTTTCAAATTCAACAAGAGAAACCAAACAAGGTCGACTGGGAGAGTGCTCCCATTTTCTTTCAATTTTTTCTCGCTATCCAAATAACATGGCAGGTTTCCTAGTTTGCCATTATTGTTACGTTCTTCCACTTCTTCTCCTCATCTCGTCACCTTCTCCACTTCCATGGAAAGCATCACGTTCTTAGCGGAGCTCCGTCCCACTCTCCAGGTACCATATCTCTTGTGCTTCCCGCATTGATCATCATACATGTCTTGGCCATCGTCTTCTTGGCATGGTCATAATTTGTTCTTCTCTGTTCCCATTCTTGAAAGTTGAAACGAAAACCAAGGTTTTGGGTTGATTTTCAACTAATGCATGTAGCATGTCTTCAACTAGTAATACCTATATCGGATAAGTTTTAATTCTTGTACATTAACTTTCGTTGAACAATGAAATATAATTTAATATATTAAGTATAAAATATAATTGAATTTTAAAAATTATCTTGTTTGAATGAAAATATGAAATTAGAAGTTAAGGTAAGTCGAGTTCGAGCTTTGTCATAAAAAAATATTTTTATTTTTCAAGAAAATAGGATCACCTATACTTGAACCCATGGCATACATAGATATATTTTTATTTTATTCTTTAGAATTTTTTAAATTTTAATTAGTTAATTCTCTTATTTTTAATTTTAGATAAATATTAAATTCTCTATTTGTTAATAAAGGTAGACACAAAGCTGCGACTTGATAGTTAGCCCTTTGCATTCAACAATAATATCCTGAAAAATATGAAAAAAGTTACACAAACATTTAAACTTAATAGTGAATTCAGATTCTCGTGTCCATCAAAAACAAAGAAAGAAGATGAGGGAGAAAAAAAACATATTCAAATATTTCCAAACGTGTTAATGTAATTAATTTAATATATATAAATACACGAGAACTCGTATACAAACACGACTCGGTTCGGATGGAATACGCAAACGTCTCATGTCGGATAACCGAGCCCATTTATAACCCGATTAATAAGCGGATCCGCGATTACCCGAGACCCGACCATCAACGACGTCACCCCCACCATCGCAGAGTCGAAACCCTAGCCTCCGAGAACGGCCATGGCGATCAAATTCGCGCTGCTTGTGCCAATAGCCGTAACTTCATTGCTGCTTCTCTGCTCCACGGCCTTCGGAGCCTCCGATTCCCCATTCGTCGTCGCGCAGAAGAAGGTCAGCGTCACCCGCCTCAAGTCCGGGGCCGATCAGATAGCCGTCTCCATTGACATCTACAACAAGGGCACCGCGTATGGTTTTCGTTGATTTTTTCAGTTTTTTTGGGCTCAATTGGAGATCTGTGATTCATGTTTTACCTTGTCGGATCTGGCTGTTTGTGTTTGAATGCTAAACATTTTGGCAATGTTTTTAGTATATATATATATATATATTTATTTATTTATTTATTTATTTATTTATTTATTGTTTATGATCTTGTTGCTCAGTGGTGCTCTTGTATCTGCTGATTTTGTTTGTTTGAATTAATTGGGCAGCGAGATTAGCTGATCTGTGTTTGTGTAGCTGTGGAGGTGAGGAGGGTGTTGTGTGAATGCAAATTGAAGTTTTTTTTTTTTTTGTGTTTGTGAAAAATGATTTGATAGATTAGGTTGATGATGAGCACACTATGTCAAGTTCATTAAATTCGTGGTTGTTCATGTCCTTGTTGGGTGGTAATTTTAGTTCTCATGAATTGCAAATCTGGACAGTCGGTTGTTCTTGCAAAAATAGCTGAATTTATCTACTGCGCTGTTGGATACTTGGTAACGAGCATTTAAAATGAAACGACGAGCATGCATGGCATAGATGATAAATAGTTTGTATGGGATAAGTTGCAGAGCCGACAGTGATTTTATTTTAGATTACATGGCAAGTGCTATTAATTTAAGCTATTGCTAGTCTCAGCATCTCCTTGTAAGAACATAAAATGATTTGATCCTGCGGCGTGATTTTGTTCAAGCTATATGTTTTGCCATAATTTCACCTTTATATGTAGTTTTTAAGTAGTTAACTATGTTTGCTGAAGGTGTTTTTTTTTCTCTTTTTTGCAAACTCTTCCAGTACCGCTTACGATGTGAGTCTCAGTGATGACAGTTGGGACAAGGATAGGTTTGATGTGGTCAATGGAAACACTTCCAACACATGGGAGAGACTTGATGTGTGAGTTTCACTCTGATTTATGCTTCCATAGTCAATCGTTTTATAGCTTTTCCTCATTATAAATTTTTGCAGAGAATCCGCTGTTTCACATTCATTTGTAGTAGAGTCAAGAGTAAAGGGTGAATTCTATGGTGCTCCTGCTGTTATTAAGTTTCGTGTTCCATCAAAATCAGCTTTGCAGGTTGCTTTTCTGTCTGCTTCTTTCTTTTCTTTATTGTTCCAAATGCATATTGTTGTCTAGGTTTTAAAAGAATACATATGTTGTAGTCTGCATATTCGACCCCCATCTTGCCATTGGATATCCTTGCTGAGAAGCCTCCTGTCAATAAGTTTGATCTGGTATTGAAGCTTTTCTCTTATTTATGCGGGTGCTTTTTGTTTATTGAAATAATAAACACCTCTGACATAGTTCTTGTTTTCATTGTATGATCAACTATTCATATACCAAATTTCTTTAGGTTAAGGTACGAATTACTTCTTGAGGGTTGATTTTTTTTTTCATTTTTTTTTGTTCTGGTTGCGTGGCTTTGTTTTGTTTTCTAATCAGTTTCTGGCTTGGTGCTTGCAGCGTTTGGTGGCAAAATATGGCTCTTTGGTTTCTGTGTTGACGATTGTTGCTACCTTTATTTATATTATTACCACACCATCAAAATCTAGTGCTGCCAAAGCCAGTAAGAAACGTCACTGAGAATATTGCAAGTTATGGGAACATGATTGTGTTCGATATTTGGGGGGCGGCCTCTAATAGTCATCATCTTTACAGCTTCCTTTACCTGATGGCCTATTTCACATTTAATACACACTAGCTCTGGTAGTTGCTCATTGCTAATTTTGTAGACATAAGTTAATAAAAGTGGCTCTGGAATCAAGGTTTTTGGATTTTTCTGACGACATTTGCTGGAAATCATGTTTCATTTATTGTACAACTTCCAAGTTTAGGGTTGAGCCGGTCTTGTATAATGATCAAACCAACAGAACCAAACCCATTTTGGAAGTTTGGTTTGATTGAAACCTTAAACTAACGAAACCTAGTTTGGTTGGTTTGGTCGGTTTTTGGTCTGAACCGGTCAAGCAAGATCAACCAATAAAGAATATTTCATTGGTATCAATTTATATGCTTTTTTTATTTTTTAAAGTCATACCTATATATAATTCTAGTTATGATAATGTCTAATAAAAGTTTATAAGATTGTCACTTTGGTTCAATCGACTGAAAATGTTTTTGTCTTATCTTTATGGAAGGGACGAAGGATTGATCCATTATGTATGGCTATTATATAATATTACAAGCTAGAACGTTATTCATGTAATGTTTCTTTCATAATTAGCTCTTAAATATGAGTTGATATACCTTCATTTTATAAATAAGATTTAAGAATACTAAAGTAAATAGTTAATAATAGAGTATTATTTATCATTTTGATTAGGGCTGTTAATTGAACAAGTTAGTTCGTAAGCATATGACATTTAGTTCGATTCGACTTTATTTGACTCGAAATTTGATATTTAAATGTTTGAGCTCAAATTTGATTCGAACTTGAATTTTACGAGTTGAATTTGATCAAGATAGTGTTCAACTTGTCTTTATAATTCGAATTTTACTCGAAATCGATTTATAGTTTGACTTAATTTTTCTTGATAAAATAATATAATAATATATATAATATTATTTGTCTATTCAAAATAAATATTATTATTAATTGTGTACTAAATAATGGTGGCGATGGTTTTTTATTTTTTATTTTTTATTAAATTTGGGTCATCTTTGTAATCGAATAATCAAGATTAAAATCTGAGATAAAAATATCATTTACCTTTAGCTAAGATAGTTTTTATATATTTATATATATAAAAGTTTAATTATAACTAGTTATATTTATTTATATATAATATAATAACAAAGTATTATGATATCTTGAATGGTAGGTCTTCATGTTGAAGACCATGAAAGTTAATGGGTTCGTGGAGCAAGCTCGTCAAAATAAACAATTTAATTGTACTTGAACTTGAGTCAATTTTGAGTATACATGTTAAAAATTCATTCGATCTCAAGTCGGGTTTGAATGAATTTTGAATTATTCGAGTCAAGTTCGAGCATAAATTGAACTCAGCTCACTTGTTTATTTAACAGCTCTAATTTTGATTAATTTAGTTGGAGTTTGGTTTGATTATGAATTTTAATCTAGCTTAATTTGGTTAACCAAACTATTTTATCACGTTTAATTGGGTGTGTGGTTTGGTTTGGTTTTAACAAAACCGACCCAATAATCCATGTGCAGGGGTTTCTGAATTTATTAAGTAAGGTTGTGGTTATGGTTGCTCGTGGATTATTTGTTACTTCTAATTACTTGGATTTTAGATTAAGATTTATACCTCCTTTTGTGATTAGGTCGGGAAAATGATATTAGTGGTTATTTTCCATGATGAAATAGCGTGGGAGACAGAGGTGTATATTATTCATGGTCAGACGTCGAGTGAAGCCGTTAATGAGCCAAAGATTAAGAAGAAGCAAAATTGGCTCTTCCAAATTATTGCCTTGCGGTTGAATGTTTATTCAACCTGGCAACCTTTTCCATCTTCGTGCGTGATTTCTGCCACAAATAATAGAATATACTAAATCTCATCATGAATTGCCAGTTTCTCTACTTCTCCTTTCCTAATCCAAAGATGCGTTTTAAGTCCTCATTCTTAATTCTAATCAATGCTAAACATGGATTGACAAAGAAAATGTGATATTGGAATAACAAGCCGCACCACGTATCTTTGTTGTATGGTGAGATAAGAACACGTATCTTTGTTGTATGGTGAGATAAGAACACGTATCTTTGTTGTATGGTGAGATAAGAACAATGCTAACAGCAACTGTTCACTTCTTGACTACTGTCCACAATATAAATTTATTTAGTGGAAAATGCATAGCCGACCGGTTTTGCTCTGATTGAACAACTCCACTGCTCCTGAAATGAGATTTGACAACAGAAAGTTCCTTTGATACTAGCAACTGTTGTTAGTGATCAATTTGTCATCCTAAGAAGAATTAGCGGACCAACATATTTTCATTAGGGAGATGAAGACATGATGAGATGAAGGATAGCCAACACAGAGTCACAAACAGGTTAATCACCAAGTCAACATCGCCCCACTGCAGCAGCAAAAGCTTTTGCACTATAAAGAAACAACGGATCGAGTGGCAGCTTCTTCAAGAGATCTAACTTTTGATTAATAATGCCAAATCCAACAGCTCGTGGCATGATTTTTTTTTTTTTCCCAATGCAGCTTACGGCTTACGGCATGACTTGGGCAGTCAGCTTTCAAACTTTTTTGGGCCAAGAGAATCTTCTTCTCTCTTTGGGAGGAACGTCTCCAGTTGAGAAATGCCAAGCTGATATGTTCCTTGTGATAATCGACTTCGAGCTTTCGCTTTTTACTCTAATCTTCGCTTCTATTAGCCTTATCCTTTTCTGCCCATTTGAAGAACACAGGAGTGGAAGATATGGAGCTGGGAGAACTTGGGCTCTCTGCTGTGATGTCCCCAGAAATTGTTGAGATAGTTGAAGAGAAACGTGGCGGAAGCCTTGGGAAAGATGTGTATGTTGCTGTTGGCAAGAATGATCTGTGTATCCTGAGATGGGCACTGGAGCATGCTGTCTCTCCTGGAAGTTGTATTTATCTAGTTCATGTCTTTCCTTCTATCACTCGTATTCCTAGCCCAGGTACCAGCCAGGCTACACTTGTTTTGGTTATTCATCTTATTGCTATTTCATTAACTTTTTTAATATTTGTTGTTTCTCTTGATTATGGAGAATTGTCACCGTTGAACATGAATTGGTGATGGTTGGTTTGTGGTGCAGTTGGGAAGCTATCAAAGATCCAAGTCAGTGCAGAGAAGTGGAGGGCTCATGTCAACCAAGAGCATAACCGAAGGAGGAACATCTTACACAATTATATCAGACTATGCAATGATTTTCAGGTATGCTTTCGTTGCTAAAATCAATTCTTCCACAAAGCTTGGAATGTTTGATACAAGAAAAAAGCATGAACCGAGCATATGCTTCACTTACAAAATGCTTTCAGGTAGCTGTGGATACAGTGCTTATAGAAAGTAGTCTAACAGCAAAAGCCATTCTGGAGCTCATCCCTGTGCTCAACATCACTAAACTTGTCATGGGAGCAACACGAAGTGCTCCTCACAGGTTACAATTTATGATTACTTGTTAAACGCATTCCTGGAAGAAACCGAAACCCAGGCAACCAGATTAGATAAAAGTAATTGAATGATAATGTGCTTTCTGCTTCAAGGGCATGTCCATGGGTTTTCAATGTTTTGTGATGAAGAAAAACTAATGAACACGCATATCACCATTTGCTAATGCAGGAGGTTGAAGAAGGGGCTGCGCAAAAGCGAGTTTTTACGAAAGCATGCACCAGATTTTTGTGAGATTATGATCATACGCGATGGGAACAATATTGTCAACAAGAATATAGGACCCGATTCTTCCTCCCTGGTGTTCAGAACTCGGAGCGCAATAACTCAACGAGGTGGCCGGCGACCAGAAAGAAACTTCTTTGAATGCACATGCTTCTCAGGCAGACTCAGTGAAAGCTAACCATTGTACAACATGCAAGTATAGATACATATTGTAATATGTCACAGAGATAGCCACAATTTGAGTCAAGCGTTTACAAAGTAGTTCAAATTTCTGCTAATTTTAAGGTGTCTACTTCACAAGTCATTTTAGTAGTCATGCAAGTTCAGGGAGAACTAGATACTACTGAAACAATGTAAAGTATTTGCTGTAACTTTCATAGCAAAGACTAAGAACATCTACATGTGTAATTTCTTTGTTCGTAGAAGAGAAGCAAAGGACGAAGCAGTTCTTCAAATTGCTGCAATCACAGTAGTGCTTATTAGGACCATTCAAATGAATGAGCAGTTCACGGGTTTTACTAGCACTTGTTGAAGATTAGGAACAATTGCTCCAATTTCGTATGAAACAAGTCAATCACTTAATCAATTAGAACAAATCAATGTCAAAATAATTACCTGAATGCTTTACATCAAACTCGGAAGCATTCTTGCTAGTGGATGATGAGGGGATGTCCTTGGAGCGTTCCATTGCAAAAGGTTTTGGAACTTCTGGAGGGCTTGCGCATCGTATAAGCGTCCAGTTAACGTTCTGGAAAAAACAATGCTGCTTAATTTCAATGGCTCCCCGTTTATATGCAAGACGATGTTGTGGTTCTTTTACAAGTAAACTACTGATCAAGTCTCTAGCTGCAACGCTTATGGTAGGCGAATCTGGGAACCTTAGTGGTAGCCCTACAACATTGAACATTGTAGCCCGATTTCCAGAACCCTTGAATGGGGTTTTACCAAACAAAAGCTCGTAAAGAAAGATCCCAAATGTCCACCAGTCGACTGCACTTCCATGACCCTCACCTTTGATTATCTCCGGTGCCAAGTACTCATGGGTTCCCATAAAGGACATTGATCGAGCATTTGTGGGCTCTGATGAGCTCAGGAAGAGGTCTAACTTGATGGAAAATTTCAGTTTTGGGCTTCACATTCTTTTCATTTTTAGATTTACCTGGCAAGAAGCCTGGGCCAAAGCATGTAGTTTGGATTGCGCAAGTAGGTTCCAAGCAAGGTGGTACTGAGTTCCTCCTGAAACGACCTGTTCTGGCCTTAGATGATTTCACTAGAGTAGGGGAGACCGCACATCTTAGAGAGAGGTCAAAATCAGACAGCATAATGTGGCCATCCTCTCTTACCAAGACATTCTCCGGCTTAAGATCACGATATATAATTCCAAGCATGTGTAAATACTCCAAAGCAAGGAGGACTTCTGCCACATAAAACCTGTCTAACACAACGACTTAGTAGCTCAATATCAAGGGATCTACTACCATCCACAAAATGCAGCTTTATAAAACAAGTCAACCACATCCTTTCAATTAGTAAAACTGAGAGATAAGCAGAAAGTTGGAATAGATTTTCTTGCTTCCTTGTGTCCTGATTCATCCACTATATTCCACAATTCATAGTCGAAAATTTTGAAACTCTGAAAAGTTTTACGAATGAAGATGTCAATGTAATATGTATAAGCAGTGAATTGTTTATGTTGTTATCTGAAGCATCAAAGGATAGAGTGGTTCATAACATATGTGAGTAGACAGACCTACATCTGCTTATAGTTTATCGTTAGTTGTGTTAACAAAAACATATCTAGAGCTCAATTTACATGGCTTTATTTTTGAAGGTAAGAATCAAGAATGTAGTGGAGGGCAAAAATTCAAACCATTATCTTTGGTACATCAAAAGTAAGGCCTCAATTGAACATCTATGCATTGGTAAAAATTTCCTCATAGTAAACAGTAAACACCCCATAGCAAGAACGACATTTGTTCTTCAGCTTCCATAGCCATATTTAAAATCTGGATAACCAATGCAACTTGTAACGACCACTGCAATCTAACAGAAATCTATCAGCTACATCCACAGCCAAAACACCCTTGTTCTCACCCAAGTAAGTTTTCTCTCACGAATTTCACCATACATCATTAATTCAACCAAAAAAAAAACATCAGTTTGCCAGAAGAAAATGCTGATACACAAGAGTGAATCCAACTATTGATTTTTCCTATCCTAACATCATAAAAAAAAATCATGCATAATAATCAATTTAACAGCTTAAAGATCACAGGTGAATCAATATACCTGGCTGCATGCTCTGGGAATCACTTGCCCTGCTGCCGCTGCCGCAGTGCATGGAGGACGCCTCCGGGGCAGAACTCCATGACCAAAAACGAGAACTTGTCGGTATTAAAATGAGCATACAGAGTAGGCAAGAAAGGATGATCCAAGCCTTGAAGAATCTCCTTCTCCGTCTGCGACCTCGGCAGCTTCTTCCGGCTAGCCAGCACCGCCTTGTCCATCACCTTCATCGCAAAGCTGCACCGGCCCCTGACCAGCTCCGACAGGTACACGCATCCGATGTCGCCATTCCCGAGCTTCTTCGGCAGCCGGAAATGGTTGATGCCCAGCTCCCCGTCTCGCCGCCGCACCGCCCGGATGGCCTCCCACTGGCTACCGTTCCCCTTGTGCGGCTTGTTCAACCCGCCGTTGATGGAGCCGCTCTCGTCGCTCACATCACTCCCTGAGCTCCCCTCCTCCTCCTCCTCCTCTTCTTCCTCCTCCTCCGCTAGTAACTGCCTCAAGGTGGCGACAGCAGTCGTCCCCTTCGACAAGGCGTCGTCTTCGGGAAATGGCCAAAGAATCAAGCTTGATCCATCACCATGGTTGCTTCATCGACCCACACATGAAGTTAGGGTTAATCCCACATCTAATCTAATTTGGCAACTAGTTATTTGTATACACGCTAAGAAGAAGTCTTAATTTTTAGACTAACTTTTAAATTAAGAGAGATCAATAAACCTATTTTAAGTCATTTTTTAGGCCCGAAGGGCCCAACAAATAGTATCAGAGTCATTGGTTAATTTTAGCGTACTCTGTGATTACGGTTTATGCTGATCATCCATATCAGAAAAAATTTTCCTCAAAATTTTCCTCGAGCTCTTAGTTAATTTTAATATGCTATGTGGTTGTGGCTTGTGTTGATCTTCCATATCAAAAAAAAAAGTTGGTTTTCCGCATTGAGAGCTATTAAATAGACATTGTAGCACAAATGACAGAGCATCCACATCGAAGGCAACATCTTCTTCATATTCAATTTTGGGAAGAACAGCGGTTATAAATTCAAGATTTACTGTAGAGATTTTTGATGGTACTGGTCATTTCGGCATGTGGCAAAGTGAGGTTCTAGATGCCCTCTTTCAACAGGGTCTAGATATTATCATCGAAGAAAAAAAACCAGAAGATCTTGAAGAGAAAGAATGGAGAACTCTGAATAGAATGACATGTGGTACCATTCGAGCATGCATTTCTAGAGAGCAGAAGTACGCTTTTTCTAAAGAAACTTCTGCAAGTAAAGTGTGGAAGGCACTGGAGGAGAAAATCTTGAAGAAAAGCAGCCAGAACAAACTCTATATGAAAAAGAGATTGTTACGCTTCAATTATGTTCCTGGTACCGTTCTAAATGATCATATTACTAGCTTCAATCAGCTAGTAACTGATTTGATGAATCTGGACGTGACTTTTAATGATGAAGATTTTGATTTCATGTTGTTGGGATCACTTCCTCATGAATTTGAGTTTCTTGAAACTACTCTACTTCATAGGAAGGTTGCTATGTCTCTCATTGAAGTAACTGCCGCCTTGTATAGTTATGCATTGAGAAAGAAGGAAAAACAAGAAAACACAAGTGCAGAAGTTGAAGCTCTTGTTGTAGAGAGAGGCCGGTCGCAGAGAGAGGCCGGTCGCAGAGCCAGAATAAAGGAAGAAGGGGAAGATCGAAGTCAAAGTCCAGACCGAGCAAAGATGAATGTGCCTTTTGTAGAGAAAAAGACCATTGGAAGAAAGATTGTCCTAAGCTAAAGAACAAATGCAAACCTGACAAGGGAAAAGCTGCTGCAAATGTTGCTAAGTGTGATGATGCAGATTCAGACTTTTCTATTGCTGCATCAACTAGCAACTCTAATTCATGGTTGCTAGATTCTGCTTGTAGCCATCATATGACGCCCAATCGAAAGTGGTTCTTTGATTTTAAAGAACTAAATAGTGGAATTGTCTACTCAGCAAATAATGCCTCTCTTGTTACACATGGAGTTGGTTTCGTTCACTTGAGGAATCATGATGGATCAACCAGAACTTTAACTGGTGTTCATTATGTGCCAGATTTGATGAAGAATCTCATCTCTGTCGAAACCTTAGAGTCAAAAGGTTTCAAAGTGAGGGCGAAAGATGGGATAATGAGGATCATCTCGGGTGCTCTTGTGATAATGAAGAGGATTCGAAGAAAAAACAATGTGTATTACTTTATGGGTAGTATAATTGTTGGGGAGGCAGCAGCGATGTCAACTCCTACTGATGATCAGGAGTCAGAAGTAACCAGGTTATGGCATATGCGCTTGGGGCATGCTGGAGAAAAATTCTTGAAATTATTGATAGATCAAGGATTATTAAAAGGTGCTCGGGCTTGCAAATTAGATTTTTGCGAGCATTGTATCAAAGGGAAGAAAATAAGGG